>WMED01022849.1:0-11581 GCA_019650415.1 Pipa parva | reverse complement strand
TGTGCATCATATTTAAAAAAAAAAAAATTCTCCGGCGAAAATACGCTGAAAAAAGCAGCAGAGAATATCCGTAGTGAACAATGCTAATGGAAGAAAAGTGTTCACATTAGTGTATCGTGCGTAGCGTAGTACGCTACCTGCTCTATTTCTTTGGACGCACAGAACACAGCAAATTTGATGTGACTACATTAGTTTCAATAGGAATTTAACAGTTGCGATCACACACAGCGTAAAAATGCGCTGCGTTTTCAAACACGTGACATTTTGTAATAGCAAAAAAGGCAGGGAAAAAACGCCTATGAAAATTCACCGATAAAATCCTCTTCAAATCGGGAATGGATTTAACTGAATCCAAGAGAAAGTAGGAAACATTAGAGGGATTTTTCTGTATTGTCGATATTTCATTTCCAGTTACTGAAAGGACAATACAGAAAAATGTCCTCTAGTGTATCCTAGTTCTTTACAGGGAAAAAAATGTTTTAATTGATAATAAATTGCATTTAATAAAAGTAAATGAACATAAAGAAATAAAAGTTTTTATTTTTGGCCAGACTGTTCCTTTAATCTGCTTAAATTTAATACAAACACATTCAGAGCAAGGCTATAAGGTTAAACCTTTGTAGCAGATTCTGGCTGATAGATGGTAAGAAATGCAAAAGCTATGATAAGAATAGCTTACAACAGTTGGACAAACTAACTTCAAGGTGGCCTATGTTGGTTCAGTAAATATATATCATACACTGATCCTGTCAACCAAAAGCAAATTAAAGACTTTTTCAATAAGCTTTATTGTTATTCTATTTGTCTGGTTCATGAAAGTTCCATTCTGTTAGTGGTTATGAGATCTTGTAGAAGGTGATCTGGGCTTGGAGCTCTCCATTGGCATAAAAAATAAATAAGCCAATAGGAGTCTGGATGCCAGCACATGACTATTGTAGCCATGAAAGTTCCATTCTGTTAGTGGTTATGAGATCTTGTAGAAGGTGATCTGGGCTTGGAGCTCTCCATTGGCATAAAAATAAATAAGCCAATAGGAGTCTGGTTGCCAGCACATGACTATTGTAGCCATGAAATCTGGCAGTTGCAGAGACGAGGCCCAGCTAATTGGTTTTCTCTTTAGAGATGTGCCATTCCGCAATGCCGTGATACTAGGTGGTCGCTCACTTTTTATAGCGGAGCCCACAAACCTCTAGATACAGCACAGGGCATTGTGTAAAGGTTAAACTGATTTAAGGGCAATTCCCAATATACTCGAGTTTCACTTTGTGACCTCATAGTGCAACTGCGTTTTTCTGAAATGTGATCCAAGTGGAGTAAGTTACATATGCAGACATACTAGCCCGTAACCAACTATCTGAAATTTCTTGGAGAAATGAAAAATGAGGAAATCATTTCAAATTTTCACTCTAGGAATCTAGTTTTGAAGTGGGTAGCCAATCAGGCTCTCCCTCAGACATTTGTAATGGCAACCCTGGGACCCATCTGCCAAATCTCCCAAAGACTCAGCCCTACCATTGCAGCTTTATAAATACATGAAGAATGGCTCCGTGTTGATGCTGGCAGTCAGTCTTCTGGTAACCAGGAGTTACCTCGTGTGACATTTACTCAAAGAATGTTAATTCAGTCTGTGTAGCTATCTCTTGCGATGTTAAGGAATATACAAAGGATGTTCCTCAATGTCGCAGTTGGCATTTATAAATATAGCAAGCTGGCATATATTGCTTGTTGGGCAAATTTGTCCACAGATAAAATAGCTAAATCTGGCCACTCTGCAGGTGCAAGGTTGTTCAGACAAGTGTGTGACTGGATCACTAGGTAGATTTCTGTATGTGGCTTGCTAATGACTGTAAACACCCCTCAGATACCAGCCACTGGCAGATGGGATTGGTGGACCTCATATATGATAATGATTTATATCATATTATAATGATATCATATGTCTATAATATAGACTTCTATCACAATGCCTTTGTCAATCAAGACAATCATTCAGCCAGGTGTACAGGTAATAGTCTGTCAACAAACAGGTATGCACATAAACTATATAATATTCAAGCGGTGGTCATGTATACTTGTATAACTGATGACTGTAACATGAATTCCTTTTTATCTGTACTGGATGGTCATTTGTCTAACATCATAGCAGGACATCCCCTGTGTCAGCCTTTTATTTTTTAAATTGTAAGTTTTAGCATGCTTATATTTATCTGTTAGTGCAAACATTTTTTAACACATAATATTGACACTTATATAACTTTTCAGACCTTGGTAGTACAATTGTGTGCCATTTGCAGATTTTAATCCTGCTGAAAAATGCAGTTGCTAATAGTGACAGTCAGGCCGTACTGCAGTGTTTTTCAACCTTTTTTCTTCAGGGGAACCCTTTGATGTAATAAAATTTCTGGTGGAACCCCTAGAAACCTGGAAACCCTAGAAATCGCATAACGCGTGTGATGTCACTGACGTCTACATACCCGACGGGTCACAGAGGGGAGGATCCAAGGCTGCGATCTCTCTCTGATGAGCTGGGTAATGATGCGGTCTCTGTCCCTGCTAACAGTGATCGCTGTCAAATCACTGTCAGCAGGGACAGAGATCAAATCATTAGCTATCGGCATCATTACCCGGCTCATCAGAGAGAGAGATCGATGTGATCTCTCTCTGATGAGCCAGGTAATGATGCCGATCAACCAGTGTGTCGCGGAACCCCTTGGTTGTCCTTGCGGAACCCTTGGGTTCCACGGAACTCCGGTTGAAAAACACTGCCATACTGTGTACAAACATTGGTGTAACTTTGCACTAGTGCTGTAACAGAGAGCAACCAAACAACACTTAGCTCTGATCAGTTTATTGCAACTGTAATCCTTTAAAAGAATGGAAACACCAGAAAAATAAAAATGTCTCAAATGCATTTATAGTTCCTATACAGTATATTAAATATGTGCATCCACAACTTCTAAATTGTGCCTAGAAATTGAGACGTTTAGCACTGTACTGCTGATATAACTGCACACATATATAAAACTCCTTTATACTAAGTCAATTGCTGACACAAATCATTAAAAAAAAAAAACAGGGAAGAAATAATACTTTGTGATTGTTTCCCTTAATTAGTTTTCCTGAGAGCTGACATTTTCTTCCCCCTCCTCTTTCCCTTTTGCAAGTTAGATAACAGGAGAAGAAAAAGCTGCCTGACTGCTATTGGTTAAGCAGGAGATTACAGAGGGAAAGCTGTGCACATGTGCGAAGTAGTAAGTAGGGCACAAATGTCCGGGGGAGGGAACCTTTTCATGGAAAACTGGCCAGTACATGTCACACACACATTTCCTGGTGCAGGAGTTTATCAGTGCTGCCTACTCAATCCTTCTGTGTCACATGAAACAACTACTGGGGAGAAACACTTCTCACTATGTTATAGTACTGCATATGTAAGGCTGGGTTCACACAAGCGTATGATGTGCAGCACATATATTTGCCGAGCATATTTTTCAATTGTTCTTACCAGCAACAGTGTGAACGCTCCCTCTGCGTTCACATAACTTCCTGTGTATCGCATTTTGGCACAGCGTAGATACGCCGGCCAAAATGCAACACACAGCGTTCCGGACCCAGCGTGTGTGTCTCATATGCTCGTGTGTCCGGAATTAGGTAAGTATTATCTTGCATTAAGCCTTATTTAATTTTTTTTTTTTACACGAGCGTATGATGCGCAGCGCATCATACGCTGGTGTGAACACAGCCTAAAGATATAATTTGACTATAGTTCCCCTTTAAAAATTGGTTAAATAATTCGATAATTAGAACGATCCATTATATCAACAGAATCCAATTAAATACATTGTTATTGATATACTGCCCTTAATTTCAGAAAGCTTGTAAATATTTCCATGTTACCAGGCAGTTACCAAGATTGTTATCCTTGATATTAAAGAACATCCTCATTTATTTTATTAAGTATTGTGAAGTTTAACTGCAGATCTTGATGCTTCTCTACATATTAGAATTTACAAATATATATTTTGTTTTGACCGATCATCAGGATTCATTATTTGTGCACAAAATGTATACAAAGCAATCGCTGGGTAAGTTAGTAACTTATTGCTTATTAGAAGTGACTTTAAACGAGGACAACAGTCATGACTACGATTGCTGTGTTCTCACCAATGATAAAAGTTTGGCTTATGTATCTGGTTATCTTCACTCTGAATTTGTTTTACAGCTTTACAACACTAGGTATAGCTCTGGCCTTAACAAGGTTAAAAAGAGAAAGATAAATTGCTCCAAACAATACAATAAAACATGATTAGAGAGTTTATAAACAGAAGGATAAGCAGTATCCCATGTAAGATACTCTCCCAGTAAACTGTAAGGCCTGGTTTACACAAGCACATTTATGCGCTGAACTTTTAGAAAAGCGCTTCCCAAAAATACTCCGGCAAATTCAGGCCATCATATGTTTGGGGCTTGCTTCTCTGCTGTACTTACCCGTCGCAGTGTGAACGCTCCTGCATTCCCGGCTCCTCCTATCTGGTTGCATTGTTCACATGGGTATGCTCAGGAAATACACGGTATGAAGCATTTGTGCGCATCAGCGCTAGTGTGGCCAGAGCAGGTAAATACAATAGGGATTTGCAATGAGCATTTTTTTTTTCTAAATGCGGCACATATGCACCAGGGTATTTGCACTAGTGTGAACCCAGCCTAATGGGGGGTATTTACTTAAAGGGAATATAATTTCCCTGCTTGAACAATATCGCTGATATCAACATTTATGGAGCCCTTTTTAACTATTTTTAACTTGAACAAGTGTTCGCCTGGTCGAGGGTGGCGAAAACCCATTATTCCCTATTGAGATGGGGCACTAAAAATTCCCCGGTGGAAAAATTGCAGATATCGATCGGAATGGGCTCAATTGAAGGTAAAGTGGAGACATAGTAACGCATTGAAATTTATCGGTAAGTTTTATTTGGCTTTACACGGATTAGGAAAAAATGAAAATGCGGTGAAAAAAAAATAATGCCGACAAATGGAGAAAAAAACAGAATGACCTTAGTAAATATCCTCCTAAAAGTATTGGACTGCTAAGAATCAAACCAAAGGTGCCATTTTTAGGCCTGGGGTCTTGGATTTAATTTCTCTGCATGTAGACACTCTGGGGGTTATTCACTAAAGTTTGAATTGTTGCGTATAGGTGTGAATTCGCCAGATAAAGACAGTCACAATAGGCTACTACTGTCGCAGTCGCGTCTTTATAATGAAATTATTGTCGCAGTCGTGACTTTTTTGTGGGAAAAATTGTTGTGACTTTACAATGAAGATATTGTAGCGGATTTGCTATGGGAATCCGCTGTTTGCAAATTCGACAGTCAAATTTGCACCTTAGTGAATATCCCCCAGTCTATTTTACCAGAGTATTGTTTCTCTTCAGTAAGTTTGACGCATTCTTCCACTCAATCTTAATCCATTTATATTGTGTCAGGTCTTCCCATAACCTTAGGCTAGGTTCACACTAGTGTATTATGCTCAGCGCATAATACGCTAGTGTGAAAAAAAAATACAGCTCAATGAAAGCCGATAGCACTTACCTAGTTCCAGACACACTAACATATGATGCGCATACGCTGGGGCCGGAATGCTGTGTTGCATTTTGGCCAGTGTATGATACGCTGCACCCAAAATGCGACCACATAGGAAGTGCTTTGAACGCCGAGGGAGCATTCACACTATCACTGGTAAGTACAATATAAAAATACGCTCAGCGTATTTTTCTTTTTTTTTCACACTAGCGTATGATCCGTTGCGCATCATACGCTAGTGTGAACCTAGCCTTACAGTACAGTTAAGGTTGGCCAGAACCCATGATTTGATCTATTGAAGGCTGCACAGATTATCCTTGTGACAAACCCATTTGACAAACGGATACAATCCAGACAATAAAGGATGGTGGTGTAAATAGTCAGGGTCTGGTTTACTTCATGAAGATCTTGAAAAAAGAAAACATTCCATGGAACTGTAAATGTAATTTTAGATCTGAAAATTCTACAAGGGATGGACAAGGCCATCTCCCACTGAGCGGAAGTGGAACTGAAAATAATCATTACAGCGAGGTGGGCCCATGAATACTAGTTTTCCACTACCTCTGCCATTAGGTAATGTTAATCACTCAACAAAGTCCAAATCAGGTCAGGGTTCAAATACAATCTTTAAAGAAGAACTATTCTACCCTAACCACGACTGATACCCTTCAAACGGAATAGTGTGTAAATTATAGCAGTGGTAGTGTAACTACATCATCTTTAATGTGAACTTTATCATGACATGTTTTAAGCCAAGTGAGCCCTTTCTCAAATGACAAACTTGTAAAGTACACATCCCTTTAAATACATCACAAACCCCTCCTTCAGCAATGTGATTCGTTGAAAAAAAAGTCCATACTTTTAGATTTAGGAGGGAATTCAGGATTGTGCGAAGTGAGCTCCGAAGCCTTCGGCTCACTTCGCACATACTGATAGGCTCTCACTGATGTCCTGCACGTGGACATCAGCGAGCGCATTAAAGGGATTCCAGTCTCGTCGAGAACAAGAGTAGCCTCGCCGAGAGTGGAATCCCTTTAATGCACTCGCTGATGTCCGCGTGCAGGACATCAGTGAACGCATATCAGTCTGTGCGAAGTGAGCCGAAGGCTTTGGAGCTTACTTCGCACAATCAAGAATTCCCTTAAAGGTTACAGTCCAAAATAGGAATTCAGTTGTAGCAGTCTCTTTTTCCATGTGTAAAACCACCCAAGAAACGTATATAACTATACCTCCAAAAATATACCAAGTGCAATAAATACAACAGTTACATACAGTATATGTTATACAGTGTATATACAAAAAATTGACTGCGACAATCAGCATTCGCTGATCTCCGCATGCAGGGGAGCAGGAAGCACATACCAGTCTCAGCGAGGTGAATCGAAGGATTGCCAGGTAAGTTCGCTCTTTCCTGAATTACCCCCTCAATGCTGCTTCTCACACATGCTCTGTAGAAGCAAGTGCCCAGGATACCAGCTTTCTCAGCAGGATACGAAGTTAAATTGCTACAAAGGTTGCCATGTACTTGTAAAAATATGCATGTAGAAGATGCATAAATAGTCAAGTAGATGACTTGGAAGGGAAAGATTGTGGGTTTATTTGTTACTGGTAGGCTAAATTTTACTTTAGTAATTCTTTAATGGGTTTTAGCAACCTTAATCAGATAATCAATATATATACCGTAATGGGAAAAAAATAATAGAAGGCCATGTGGGTGACTGTAAAGGCTTTTCAAAAAGCCTTTTGGTAGATATCACACCCTGCATTTTGCTGCACAAGTTTTTCTGAATCGGGAAAACTGCTTACACTTTTTTTTCCATTGACTTTGCTTTTGTACCATTACAATAGCCCTTGAAAATATGGCTGCAGGCATTTTACCATTACGGTACAAGCCGAACGCATGTTGGAAATCGAAAGAGTGTGACATCAGCCTTATACATTGGTTAGGCTTAATTTATTTTTCATGCCTTGCTGAGCACTAATTCATAAGCCATTCTTTTTGGTTAGAAATCCTTCACTTTTAATGTCTCCTGTTAGATTAACCCCTGCAGAATTCTCTCTCTTGCTAGATTCTCGACATATCATCCAGCCCTGCTGCTGTTCTTCCTACCTATTCTACATTCCATAATTTCCTATCACGCCCACAGCCTGCTGTTCCATTTAACTGTTCAGCATTTATCTGGCAGGCTGTTCATTTCCTGACATTTTCCTCCACCAGCGGGGACATATGATATGATTAGATTTATTGTTGCAATGATCATTTTTGTCCTGAATTATAGCAAAATCGTTAAGAATGTTTACTGTACGAGTTACTGGGCTTCATCAAACACGTAATAATATTCATTCATTAATCATTTACAATATAAGGTTTGTTTAGTACATATCTTCTATATGTGGTTTTGAGGACAAACTGGTTGTATCTTGAAACCGCGTAGATTAGCAATGAACATCTTCTATTTGATTTTAAAAGTGTTATAACATATTTGGGCTGAGGTGCTATCCCCACTCTATATTTAGCAACACTCCGGGGTAATTTTTAAATGGAAAAAGATATTCTTTCAACACTCTACTGGTTTTTTTTTTTTTTTTGTGTTTCAAATTGAAAGGCAAAAGATTTTATGATAAATATGTCCCAATAATTGTGTCCTGTTACTTTATCATCATGATTACTGCATATTATATGTATTTATAGACCAGTGTCCCAGCACATTGTTACAGCTGTTATTACCCTTCTTTGTATGTAAGTCTTCCTCCCACTTAGATTGTAAGTTCTTCAGGGCAGGGGCCTCCATCCTCTTGTTTCAGTCTGTGGATTGTGAGATGAAAGCTAATCCATCAGGTTATTTTACTACAGTTCTTCATTAAAGAGGGGAATTACACCTGCATCAATTCGCACATTTTAGCCCTTATCTAAGCACGTAATATGTGCACTCAGGAAGATCTAACACACGGCACTAATTAACTTATCAGCTAAGCCATCAAAGACTCCTCTCTTGGGAAGACTTGACCAAAATTCTAGAGAATAGCGAATTAAATTACCTCTGTAGTGGCTGAGTAGCCCTGTATTGTTGTATTTCATTGTTTGACTGTGGGGGTTATTCACCAAGGTGCGAATTTGACTGTCGAATTCGCAAACAGTGGATTCCCATAGCAAATCTGCAACAATTTCCCCATTGTAAAGTCACGACAATTTTTGAAAGTTAAGATTGCGACAATTTTCCCATAATAAAGTCGCAACTGCGACAATATTCTCATTATAAAGATGCGACTGTGACAGTAGCAGCCTATTGTCTTTATCTGCTGAATTCGCACCTATACGCAACAATTTGTACATAAATGAATAACCCCCTGTGACCTTAGCCTTAAGGGCAAACATCAACTGTTCCCAGAAATGACCTGCGTGTGCAGAAATGAGTGTGCTTATGACATCATAGTTGAATCTCCTGCATTTTGCCATCTACTGTGGCACAGTTCTCTGAAGCAGTCAAAACAAAATATAACTGCTGTTACCTTAATAAAAGACATACTTACACATTTTATGACCTAATCACATACTATTCAGTATAAAGTTTTCTTTCCGCTAATTGGAAAAACATTCTCCAAAGTTCAAGCAGGTCATGCTAAGCAAACTGGGTTAAAGGGTTCACTATAGTGCTGATATAACTGCACACATACATATAAAACTGCTTTATACTAAGCCAATTGCTGACACAAATAGTGAAAAAAAGTTTAGGGAAGAAATAATACTTGGCGTTTGTTTCACTGTTTAGTTCTAAAGAGAGCTGACATTCACATTTTTAACAAATAAAACAAAGGAACACAAACAAAAAATGCTCCATTAAAGGAGAACTAAAAATTTTAAAAAAAGAAATATTAAAAACTTACTTTAGATTAAGTTCAACCATTGCAGTCACAGCTTCATCTGTACTGTAATTTCTCTTCACCGAGACAGACTTCAAAGCGCTTCGGCTGACACAAGAGCCAGCATGAAGCTCCGCCCACTTATCAAATCAGTGGTGCAAATGGGTTTCAACGTCATCACGTTCATTGCTGGGACAATGAGACAGCTCCCTGCAATGAGCGTGATGATGTTGAAACCCTTTTCCATACGCCAGCAGAGCTTCACGCTGACTCCTGTGTCAGTCGAAGCGCTGTGAGCTCTGCCTCGGTGAATGCAAATTACAGCAAAGATGAAGCTGTATCTGCAACAGTTGAACTTAATATAAGGTAAGTTTTTAATAAGTCTTTTTTTTAGCTTTAATTCTTCTTTAAGCAGAATAAAACAATGGAGAGAAAGAATATGTGCACATTAAAATTATTTTCTCCAGTATAACTAATTTAACAAGAAAACACAAAGAAAAAAACAAAAAAACTAAGAATGAGAAGGCGTCTGGACTGGATAAAATTCACCTACCAATGCAGTTACTGAACCTGACTGGCTTGCTTTCAATACTGTTGCAGTTACTTGATTTCATTATTTAAAATTTTTGGGTATGTTTATTTTTTTTTTCAAGTAAACTGGACACCAGTACTGTCCCAGACCTTTCTACATGCAATGTTTTTATTTATTTATTAATGACACTAGATCAGGGGTCGGCCGCATCTGGATCTTTGACTGTAACGAACGGTGCTCACATGCAAGCACCACTCATTACAGTCTGCCTACTAATCGCCGGCAAGTGCTGTAGAGACAAAGCTCTCTCAGTGTTTCTGGGTTGCTAGCCAATCCGGAGCCGCTGACGTCACCGCACTTCCAGGTTGCCAGCCAATTTGGAGCCATTGACATCACCTATGTGACATCACATATGACGTCAGTGGCTCCGGATTCAAAAGGGCTGAGCAGAGTTGCACGTATATGGCTCTCTCAGCCCAAAAAGTTGCCAACCCCTGTTGCAGATGATAGGAAAATATGAAGAAATCTAACTAGGCAACAAGAGAAATATCTGAACTCTACGTAAATGGGGTAGGGAACTGTCAAGTGTTGATAATTGCAAAGTAATGAACATAGATCAAAATATAGAACAATATGTATGCAAACTGGGGATAGAAGAGGATTTAAAGGGACACTCCAGACACAATTTAAAAAAATGCATGTGTTAGTACTGTATATACTAATTACTAACTTTTATTAAATGCATTTTATTTTCAATTTTGGCCCTAAAATCAATTTTCTTACCTGTATAGAAGTGCTATCCAGCACTTCCTTGTTTGGGAGTTCATCTTCTTTCTGTGTCGCCGACTCTTCCGTGTCCTGTTGATGGAGATCTGTTCAGCCGCGTTCTCCTCTTCTGCCACTCTCCCTGTGGGAAAGCGTGCGCGTCATCAAGGGAAGACGCGTTGATAACACGCACGTTCTCACATGTAACTATTAGGAAATGCCGGCACGGGCTTCACAGGGAAAGCGGCAGAAGAGGATTACGCAACTGAACATATCTGCATTAACAGGACAGGGTAGAGTCTGCGACACAGAAAGAAGATGGACTCCCAAACAAGGAAGTGCTGGATAGCACTTCTATACGGGTAAGAAAGTTGATTTTAGGGCCAAAATTGAAAATAAAATGCATTTAATAAAAGTTAGTAATTAGTATATACTAACGCATTCATTTTTTTTCAATTTTGGCCAGAGTGTCCCTTTAAGAATAACAGCAGTCAGCACATTTAAAAACCTTAACCTTTGCCAGTCAATTCATGGGCTAATAAAACCTTAGCGTGCATAATAAAGGAAGTAACATGGGTATAAATGTTATAATTTGTGCAATGTTAACTATTAGGAAGGTTACAAACCATGTTTTTGTTGCATGCAGTAAAACACAGATATGCCAACTGCCTATTTATACACCACTTTGGGGCTTATTCATGAAAGTACAGATAGTGAATTTGCACCATTTCATGTAGCACTTTTGTAATTATTTTATGATACCCTAATCCTAAAAAAAACACAACAAAAATTGAAATTGCTTCAAATGTATTTATAGTTACTGTATCTTCAGTTTACAGAACAACTG
>WMED01022848.1:0-11582 GCA_019650415.1 Pipa parva | reverse complement strand
CCAGATAAAGACAGTCGCAATAGGTTGCTACTGTCGCAGTTGCGTCTTTATAATGAGAATGTTGTTGCAATCGCAACTTTACTATGGAAAATTGCAAACTGTAAAAATTGTCATGGCCATGACTTTGCAATGGGGAAATTGTCACGGTCGCAGATTTGCTATGGGAATCCATTGTTTGAGAATTCGACAGTCAAATTCACACCTTAGTGAATAACCCCCATATTAGTTTTGAAGGCGTTAGGGGCAAATTCATGTTACTGTCCTTTTTTTCAAATTTTTTTCTTTATTGATTATTGAAATTGAATAACGTGATATATTCATGTTATCCTACTGTTATTTAAGAAAATATCCCAGAGAGAAAAACCAAGGTCAACATGTTGATGAACGAAATTTCCTTTTAAGTGTGTTTCATTAATGGGTCTGTTCAGAATCTGTTGGAATACCGCTTTCAGGGGGTTATTCACTAAAGTCTGAATTGTTGCATATAGGTGAGAATTCGCCAGATAAAGACAGTCGCAATAGGCTGCTATTGTCGCAGTTGCATCTTTATAATGAAATTATTGCCGCAGTCGCAACTTTATTATGGGAAAATTGTCTCGGTCTTAACATTAAAAAAATTGTTGCGACTTTAAAATGGTGAAAATATTGCGGATTTGCTATGGGAATCTGCTGTTTACAAATTCGACAGTCGATAACCCCCCCTAGTGTCATCTGATCTGTAGGTAGCAACAATAGTTAAAGAACAACACATTTCACTTGTCTTGGACTAAGCAATGGCATTGCAATAGATACAGTATACAGTGTATATAGATATAGAATTAACTCATGACAAAATAGAACTCTTCAGTGAAAGGTCTTGAAGTTGTTTGAATACATCTGAGCATTCCTTAAGGGGAAATGTATAAATAAGACCTGAAATTTGTACTTGAAATGTTATTGTTTTAAAATCAACTGAAGATAAGAAATAAAGCAATAAACAAAACACATTTTCACTGTTGACAATAAGTACTTGCAATGCATCTTGTCCTGTTCTTTAAATTGCAATGCTTAGTTATCTTCACCCTGGTATATGCTAATGACTGTCACTCTGACATTGCCCATAAAGGCACTCTCTTTGACTAATGTTGCATTCGAAGCGCTCGACCAATTTCTGACTTTTCAAACGGCACATGTGATAAGTATAAAGAGATTAACTGTGATCATGTGATAAATGAATCTTCCTAGAGCTTCATTAATATTTATATCCTGAACTCTAGTGATATGATGTAAAAACAAATAATTCACTGCATCAATAAAAGCACAGCCCTAAAGCTAACGCACTGTCTATATTAAACTGCAGTCTATAAAAATGTCAGCAGTTGACATTTTGATGGTTAATACCGTTCTCATGCTACAATGTGCCCACCTGATCAAACTGTATTTTAACCTTATGATGTTTACTTCATTCGGTTCTCATTCAAATTTGAAAATACAAGGCTGTACATTACTGCCACCTTTTCTATGTCAAGGTCCACTGGCCGTTGAACACAATATGGCTTCTAAGAGGTTATCCGATTATAATACACAGTATACAGAGGAAATGCTTCCTCTTGTAAATTAATATATAATATAATTAATATATAATTTACAACTTCTTGTAAATTATAACATTATAATTGGCTAGTTCTGACATCACAACTGTACCATTATAACTTAAAACAACCATCACTCCCCTTTCCTGTTTTAAAACATTATTTTTAAACATGTTATTGCTTCGTCTTCTCCAAGCCACTTAACTTACCTGCCTCTGCATCCCTCAAACTGCCACTGTACCCTTCAAGTGAGTAAATATGTCACAGGGGATCATGGGATTTATAGTCCTGCATTGTTCTGAAGTATTTTTAGAGGGCTGCAAAGCTTTTTCTGTGATATAGATACAAATGAAGGACTTTGGAGAGACTGGAATCCGAGACTGGAATCCCTTTAAAGCGTTCGCTGATGTCTGCGCGCAGCACATCAGCGAGAGCACAACAGTGTCTGCGAACAGAGGCGAAGCATCGGAGAGTAAGTTTGGAGTATGCTGAATTACCCCCCATATCTCAAGAACATTCTAAAAAGAAACTACTTTTTAACGATTGACAGAATGCATTCTTTAAGATGCATCCATGAACTCACAGTTGGATCATAAACCATAAAAAGTGTTCTCATTTTCCTCCCCAGAGAAAATTCATTTCTAGGCGTGACTTTGGATTTAGAAAGCAACATGGTGTTTTTTCCAGACAAAATTCCTGACCAATCAGTCTTATCTCTAAATAGATAAAGGAACACCAAGAAGTTTTGTACATTTTAGGACTTTTGGCTTCTTCCAGCTGCAGATTTCCTTATGCATCCACTTGAAACATTATTTCTTTAGAAACTGCACAATAATCATCAGGATTTCTTTCAAATAATTGTTTTTACAGGAGCAGAAAAGAAAGATGTCAGTTGATAGCAAAAACAAACCAACCTTATCAATAAAAACTCCTTATTAACTTCAGAAAGGGACATTTTCATGACAGATGCAAGTGTATTCAGTTGGGAAGAACACGGAACAGACTTACTAGGGAAGGTGGACACAGCAGGAGTATCTTGAGGATTTTAGAGATCCCATCAGTGTTTAATGCCCTCAATCATTGGGCTCCACTTTTAATTGGAAAATTCCTGGGAATATAGTCAACCAATTTTGCCAAACCCTAGACCCAGAGAAATGGTGCCTCAAAAAAGCAGTAGATAGTTCTCTGCTGGAGCACTCCATGTATAGACCTGATGGCAACAACAGCACAACTTCCAGTATTTTTCTCTCAAGTGAGAGAGAGCTATGGGCACAGTTTTTGAATGTGTACATTACAGAGAATTACTTGCAAGCATTTTTCCTCCCTTCAGAGTGTAATTTTGAAGATTAAAAGGGAAAAGTTATTTACCATCCACATTTCCCCACCCTGGCCAGAAAGGACATGGTATAAAGTTCTGATTCAGTTATTGATGACAGAACCATAAACGTTGCCTCTCAGTCTTGGCCTTCACAATCGTGGTCTGATTCATTTCCAAACACTCCCAGGTTCTGCTTAACAGCTTGGCTTTTGACTTGTGTTGAAAAGGGGATTCTCCCCAAAATGATTTCTGTACTTTTACAAGCCTGGGAGGTTTCTCCTTCAAAATATTTCCAAAACTGTACACATTTTTATTCTGTTTCTTTTCCATCTCTTCTTTTTTTGGGTGACTTTGGTGCTTCCACAACCTGCCAGAGAGGATCCTTATACAAAAGGAAATTTTCCTTGCCCTTAAACCCTTTTCACACAGGCCTGAACTGTTTACGCAGTACTCTTGGACTACTGCAGTGTTCTTCTATCTGGCCTTCCAGCTTCTCACCTCTCTCCGCTCAAGTCTATTCTAAATTCTGCTGCCAGAATTCTCTCTCTCTCTCTCTCTTCCCAGAGGGGACAGCCTTTCTCCTAATCTCTCTCTGCTCCTTGGCTCCCCGTAAGCAAACTAATCTCCTTTTGACATTTAAGGCACTTCAGTCGATTGAAGTCCCTACATTTCTTCACTCGTATGCCGGCACATTCTTCAACGTCAACTGCACTCCTCTCCTGAAGCAACCAGCTTTGCATGCCTCACACCAGTACTGCCCTTTCTCATCTTAAACCTTTCTGTCTTTCTGCCCCATTCATCAGGAATTCTATACCACTTTATCTTCACCAGGAACATTCCCTCTGCACTTTTAAAACTGAACTCCTTCCTTATGGAGCACTAGCACTGATTTTTATCCATGATCCTTAAGTATAAATTATATTTTATCCTTAATTATTTGTGTGTCATGAGCAGTGCTTACCTTCACTCCTGCGCTGCTCGTGTTCCCGGTGTCATGGATTTGTGAGTGCTTTTACAATACATAAGGTACAAGAAACATTAATCATCTTTCCCACCTGATTCTAGACTCTTGGTGGATGGATCTAGGTGCTTCTAGGGCCACTGCTATTTGGGATAAATCTTACAATAATTTTTAGTAATTTTATAAACTTGACAGTTTTTTTACAATGTATTCTAACTTATACTGCATGGATATTTATTATTCTACTCAACTTGGTTATAGTGCGCATTATGAACTGACAAGTAATCACAAACTTGCAATGTGCAATTGACAGTTCTAGTTTTGAGAGACCCCAAACTAAGCTTGTGACAGCCTGGATCTTCCTGGATCTTCTTTCTTACAGTCAGCCCTGCACTATAAAAATTTGATATGTGTTTGGTTTTAAAGGATGTTTTAACAACTCCTATTTCTAGCCATGACTACCAGCCTATATAAAATACATGGTGCAATGCTGAAAGTTCTGATCGGATATTGTCAGGGCCATAGTTGGGTGGGTTGTGATCCCTGGGGGCAGCTGTGAGACCTAATAGGCAAGACCACTAAAAGTGCAGGCCATAGCTCAGATCTCAGTTGTTGTTTTTGTCAGAGGTCATTTTTGGCCTCCCTGTGACCTTCAGGAGATACCACCACTAGTGGCTTTTGTTATTGGTGTACAGTGTTTTCTATAAGTGTATACCATATTCAAAGGCACTGATGTATTAATAAACTGAAATCCATTCAATTTTTTAAAATAACTTTAACCTTGTTTTCACTCTTATTTGACTTTTTTTTTATTCACCTTTATGTTCACTTCACACAACAAACATAGCTTGATATGTCATCAAGTATTATTTCAGTAAGTCCAAGCACTGTGATGATACACAGTTGGTTACTAGCAAACATATGATGTGTCCTGGTAAGATAATTTGTTTCACAGTCAGCTTTTTGCTCATTTGCGTTTGATATGACACAGGGTGGGAAGATGTTTACATGCATAGATTTTTTTTTAAATTTTTTATTGAGAACATATTCTATGGCATTTAAAACCAGTTAGTTTATCTAGTCTGCCAAACGGAATGACTGTTTCTAGACATTTAAATGTCCTTGTGTTTATCTCATTGAACTACGGATTCTGTCACTGTATTTTTCCAAAAACAACTTTTTAATGTAAGAAAATTGCCTCGAAAAGTTACTTTCAACATAGTGATCAAAGTGATACTGCCAGTTTTTCCAGCATTAAGTAGACAAAAAACTTTTATAACTAGTGACACCCCTTAGTGTCTATTATCCTCTCTGTAAAGTGCTTTCTTACCTTCCACTTTTCCTTTAATAAACTTCAGATTGGGCCTTTTATTTGGAGTAATTTTCAGATTTTTGCAGAAAATTGCACACGTATATACTCGTGTATGAGTTGAGAAATTTTAGTAAAAAAATCATTTAAAAGATTACAGTCGACATACATGAGTCAGGTTAGTTTTAAAAACAAAAAAAAGATCAACAGAGCCGGCTAGAGAGAGAGCTGCTTGGTGTCGCGACACAAACAGCACAGCAGGAGAGGTACTGACCCAAATCTGCAAGTAATTACAGCACAGACACACACACACACACAAGAGTGCTGAATAAACTCACCGTGGGGGTTAGTTGGGAAAGCCTGTCAACAGCATCCACCCATTGCAGACTCTCACAGACTGGAGCACACAGAAGCACATGCAGTCAGAGATTGCCCCTTAAAGGAGAACACACACTAAACTGTAACTTACAGAAATAAATAAAATATTATTGCTATCTTGTATTTTTTCAACAATTCTTTAATATGTTATGCTAACAAAAATCACAAGTTTTACTTTCGACTTATCCATGGGTCATAGTAAATTTCATAATTGTTGGCCCAAAAACTGTCCTCTACTTATACACGAGATCGACTTATACATGAGTCTGCTAAATGTAACAATTACTATCGTATATAATCATCTCTTTGAACACACATTTAAGTCTGATGCAGTAGAATGAATATACATAATCAGCTAAATTAAATTAATCGGTAACAGAAATACTTTATTGGTTTATATAAATAACCTGCTTGGTTTATTTTCCAAGTAAATATGTTAAAAATTGTGTCCACAGTAACCAAATTAGACTGTTTAGTATTCCCCGTCTAACATAGTTCCAAACATTCTCCAGTTAATCCAGTTGACCTTGCTGAGTAAGTCTTGTAAGTTTGATAAATTTGTTTTTTCCAGTATGCTGCTAACAGGGATTAGGGATTGACATTATAGCTCCTTCAATCAGATCCCTGCTAGATCATGATTTTAGGGATATGATTGGAGGAACTTCAATGTCAGTCATTCTTTTAGCCCCGCCCAATCTGACTTGAGATTCAAGTCAGGCATTTTAGCAAAAAAGAAGCAGGGAGTTTGCTTCTTTTACTACGGTCTGAGCTGAACGCTTTTAGCATTCAGCTAAGACAACTCCCTGCTTCCTAAAAAAAATAAATAAATAAAATCTGTTCACTGGACCTGACAGGTCCACTTTAAACTGTACATGTTAAGGGCTAAAAGCTTTTCCTGTGATTTATTATTAAAGGGGAACTATCAGCAAAATGTTTTACAGTGTTCAATGTACAGTATTTGGGCTAATGCATTTTGAACGTATTAATATTTGTATATAATATATATTATTTATTTGATTTATTTTTTTATGAGTTATAAATATATTAATAATATTCTGCTGTCCCCTGCTCCCTGACAAATCTTTTCCGCACAGAGTATAGTTCAGAGAATGTTACAAATGTTGTATACTGCTCTGTAGAGCAAGAGGCTTAGGTTTTCAAACAAATGCTGTGCTTGCAAAATGCTCTTCTGTTATGAAAAATGAATTATGAGTTGCAGGGACTCTACGGATCATTCTTGGTTATTTGACTTAGAGAGCAACCTAGAAAATAGTAAGAATTCCTGTATGCACATGCATTACTAGGTTTACTTTTAAACTTCCTTCATGCATTTTGATTAGTCAGTCTGACATTTGCATCCCTATGGAGTTGGGGATATAAACTTAGATCGAAACCTTTTTTGACTAGTTAATGCATTAGAAACGGCCTATTTTTAAAGGAGAACTAAAGGTGAAAAAAAAAACATATTAAAAAAAATCTTATAATAAGTTGAAACGTTGAAGTCACAGCTTGAACAGTGCTGTTATTTCACTGTACCGAGGCAGACTTCACAGCACTTAAGCTGACACAAGAGCCAGTGCAAAGCTCTGCCAACGTATGGAAAAGAGCTCACACATCATCATGCTCATTGTGTCTTTTTTTTTGCCAGTGAAGGGAGTGTTCTCATTGGCCTTGCAATGAACATGTAAACCCTTTTGCACCGCTGATTCGACTGAGTGGGCGGAGCTTTGCACTGGCTCCTGTGTCAGTCTAAGCGCTGTGAAAGGGAAAGATTTTATCAAAGATCCTTTATAAAGCAGTGGAATCGAAAAGTACAGGGAAATAAAAATTAACAGCGACACAGCGTGAAACTAGTTGAAATGGTTGAAATATCTCCCAAATTTTTTTATGAACATTGAAGTTAACATGGATAGTGGTAACCTTTTATAAATCACTTGTAAACATAACCATTTTAAACTAAGTAGTCCGGCACCTGTTGGGGTCACTGAACATTCTAATTCGCTCAATTGAATATAAACTGTGAAACGTCTTATTAAAGATTTTTTCGAAAACATATGTGTCTTATTTATAAACCAATGATGCCCAACCTTTTTTGGCCTGGGGGCCATATAAAATTGTGACACACGTGTCACGGCCCACTTCTAAGTTGCAACTTTTAAAATTGCGACCACAACAAATTTTAAAGTAACAGCTGCAACAATTTTCCATAGTAAAGTTGCGACTGCAACAATATTCTCATTATAAAGACACGACTGCAACAGTAACAGTCTATTGCTGCTGTCGTTGGCTGGCAAATTCACACTTATACGCAACATTTCAGAATTCGGGCCCGGCCCGTGGGCCATAGGTTGGGCATCGCTGTTATAAACTATTACAGTTACAGACTTGGATAATGCACCATCAATATGTATTTTGTTTAAACGAAAATTTGTTTTTTTGTTGCATTCTATTTAAGGCCTTTGGGGTTATTTACTAAATTCCGAATTGTTGCGTATAGGTGCGAATTTGCCAGATAAGGACAGTCGCAATAGGCTGCTACTGTCGTAGTCGCGTCTTTATAATGAGAATATTGTCGCAGTCTCGACTTTATTATAGGAAAATTGTCACTATCTTAACATTAAAAAATTGTCACGACTTTACAATGGGGAAATTGTATTGGATTTGCTATGGGAATGCGCTGTTTGCGAATTTGACAGTCTAATTCGCACCTTAGTGAATAACCCCCAAATTTATGTTGCAGCTGAACCAATATATTTTCTTACCAGTTGTGCTGTAAATGGAACGGATTACTAGCATACATCTGTTTATTTTTATTATTGCATACACTAAAGAACCTTACGGAATATATTTCCTTCAGCACAATATCTATTTTTGTTCTGTGCACCCTGTTAGAATGACATGAATTGACAAGTATATTTTACCTTTATTGCTTTTTTGACAGCATGGTAATACTTGATTAAGATTCCTCCCATCAAGTTCCCATCCCAAATTGATGGTATTTAATTAGTATACATATTATAATCTTGGGATGCCCATATGTTAGATCAACAGTTGATATCAAACTGCAAGGCTGTTGTTATTAACACAAAGGATGGTTACAGAGAGTCCATATGGTTATTTCTAATTACTCCTTATGAGGTAGGGAGTTTATTTATTTGAATTATTTAAAAATTCAGTGATGCAGCTGGGAATAGTGGGTAAGGCTGGCTATTTCTCAAGGGTCCTAAGCTCTGCTTTATACATATGAATATCATACATGCTAACAATCTCTTTAAACGGAGACTTATGAAATATATCTAATGTATGTCTGACCAGATTTCATTATAGCCATGCACACTCTGTATTTCATATGTGATATATTAACCAGCTGTTCCATAGAGAATAACTCCATTTACTGAGATTAGGGTCTACCTTAATAAGATTTCTCAAAGTAGCACGCCAACCCAAAATGTTATGCTTCTATACTTCTGGTAATAAATGGGGTGTTCCCTTACAGCAGTTCTTCAAAGCCTTTTTATTGCCGCAACACTTTTTAGTACAATTCCCCGTGATTTGGTGACCCCAATAAGTTTCTTGTCACAATAGGCTGCTACTGTCGCAGTTGCGACTTCATCATGAGAATATTGCCGCTGTCGTGACTTTAAAATTGTCGCAGCCGTGGATTTTCTATGGGAATCCGCTATTTGCGAATTCGATTTAGATGGTCTTGGGCAACCCCTGGCAAATAGTCATTCGACCCCCCCCCCGGTTGAGAACTGCTACCTTACAGAATGTTTGATTGCATAGTGTGATACCTTCTGTCCATTCAGGTGATTGCCTTCATAGTTGGGGGTGTAATGGGCCTGCTCCTAGACTTGTATTACAAATTCACCATTCATCCAGTGTTTATCTAATGTAGCTCTTCATCAAGTCTTGTTTAGCCTTATATCATTTTATGTAACAAAAAACCCTATCCTGGCACCATGTAATTACCTGTCAGATGGGGTGTTCCTGAATATGTTTGAATTTTTCAGAATTAAGTGTGAAGTTGTACCCTCAACAACTGCGTTCCAAAATTAAAATGTTGTGGCATGCCCACTGGCATTTTATTTAAAGAAGCTGCCAGGTAGATAACCAGGGCCACCATACCAGTGATTAACTTTGATTCCAATTGGTAGATAATTCCCAGCCAAATAGCACAGTATTTCACAATTTGTCTTTAGTTGTGCTGATTAGAATATTCAGTGCACCTGCAGCTGACTGCACTGGCACAATGCAAAATCCAATCATATGCAAGTAAACATGGGGCTGGACTTAGTAGTGTTAAATGGAATCCTTTCCAGCAGAGATTACAACAGGAATGTGTAATAGTTTGATCAATAAAAATATTTTTGCATTTTAACTTTGAGTTAGCAACTAATAAGGTTGACTTCAGTGTTCATATACTTTTATAATACACAGTAGCACTGGAATTTCCATTAAACTTTCTATAATGTATAACCTTAAAAATCACGAGTTCTGTCATCAGAACTAGCCATTTATAACTTAAATGGGCCATCACCCCACTTTCCTGTTTAAAAACCAGCATTGCAATCTGATCACAGTGCTTAAGATAAGAGATCAGAGATCTAAAATGGTACATTCATATGACCGTTTTCTGAAAACTGCATATATTTGATCATAAACAAGATTATATAATAATAATATAATGTAAGATTTGAGGGTTATAATATTCTTTTAAATCAACGATTCTCAACCTTGTTAAGACTGCAACCCCCGGCGCTGACGTCACGCGCCGACGTTCAGGCCCAAACGTCATCACGTATGTGCGTCACGTGATGACATTCAGGGCCGACGTCACCACACAGGAACCCTTATTAAAAGGGATCTGCGATCACTACCGGGCTCCACATCGGTTCGCGACCCCTGTGAGATGGTCGTGCGACCCACAGGTAAGGAACCGCTGTTTTAAATGCACATAAGTTATACCTAGAAAAACAGAATCCATGTTGTGTATATTTAAACATTTTGAAGAGATTAAATGAAATGTGCATTAATCAACAAACTAAATTCCTTTTGGGAAGTTAAATATGCTTCTTAGTAAAATTCGACTGAACAATGTGTTTGTCTGTAAATAAGTCTTTTATGCACTTAGAATTTCTGAATGCTGGAAAGATGTTTTTTTTTCTCACATATAATTAGATGATACTTTAATCTGCAGAGAATGTCCTGATCACTTTGTACCACTTGGGGGCCCGCAGGCTCCGTTTAGATTTAGCCTTTTATTTCCTGGAATAGTAAATATTTCCTTTTTAAATGCTTTGTTATTATATGTATAGGAGGCTTGGTTACTTTAAAGATTGTCTGGAGTATGCCAACGACGAATTTATTTTGTTTTTAACAGAGTTGAATTTAAAATTCAGTTGTACACAGAACTTTACATAGTTCACAGGGATGCAAATAAGGGCTAAAGACAGAATTCGGGTTTAGCAAAGAAATTCAAATTATGATCAAGAAGATGAGGATAAAGCAGTGATGGCTAATCTGTGACACGTATGTCAGAGGTGACACACCAAGCTCAAAAGGTTTGAGGAGTAGATATGTGGGTTGTATGAATATCTGTGAACTGATAGAATAGACTAGTTCAGAAAGAGAAATATTCTAGGATAATGAAAGAGAGGATCATTTATACCATCCTAAGAGCAGTTATGAAGAACATGGCAGATTTTGGTTTTATACATCATACCTGATGAAGGGAGGTTTAATCCCCCCGAAACGTTGTTTGTGGAGATGGGACATTAAAGTTTCAACATTTGTATCTTTTGGATGTCCTCTGCTTTTTCTGCTTATGGTATAGAGCAGTGTGCCGCGGCTCCTTCCCTATATCACATACCTCCTCCTCGGCCGGCTGTCAAGTGTAGCGATACGTTCCTCTCTCAATAGTAATGATGTAACTTCCTGGTGCTTGCAGGAAATTACATCTTACTGAACGGGAGGGACGCTGATTCGCTACATGCACAGACAGCCGTTCTGAAGAGGAGGAGGTAGGAACAAGTAGGAGGCCAG
>WMED01022847.1:0-11582 GCA_019650415.1 Pipa parva | reverse complement strand
CCCGACTCTCTTCTAGGCTTTTAGCAGAAAGTTGGTTTGAGAGGCAGAGACACAGAGGGATAACTTTTAAAAGGTAAGTATTTTTTTAAATGACAAAGTTGTTTAGTCTAGCATGCTATTTTTAAAGACTAATGACAGATTTAAGGGATTTTTATCCTGTGTCATGTCATTCCAGTGGAAAGACTGTATTCTAGATTGTATTCATCCTTTTCATGTTTGAAGGACAGGAGATTTGGCCTTAATATTTATTCATTTCATCCCAATCACCATTGAATTTGCAATAGAAAAGGACTACGTCTCTCACCAAGTAAGGCATCTCTGCCCTAGTTATGGTAGAAATTGATGTAAATTGTAAAATGTTTTTTTTTTATTAAGTGCATAACATAATATTTTAGTGAAGCACTAGAGTTTTATCAAATTTTTACTGCAAACTCCTTACAAACTGCAAGTGATTCTGTTGTTGTAAACCATGCCTACTGTATATATGTCAAGGTCACAAGGTTAGCCAAGGACACAAAGCTATAAGACAGGTTATAAGGCAGACTAAACATATAGGGGGGAATTCAGCAAGCTCCTAAGTGAGGCGCGTAGTGTTCGTGGACATCAGCGGGCGCAGTAAAAGTGGCTTTTTGTAAAGAAATGCTCAGAATATGCTATCTGTCTGAAAAAATGAAACAGCAATAAATAGTGAAATAGTGAAGAATTAAAGAATGAGGATATATCAGTTGTAAGAGATGGCAGAATTAAATACCTTCAGGTAAGCAATTCTGCAGTAAACCCCTTCTATGATACATAGTAGGATTTTTCCTACCCCCAAATTATTACAGATGTCTCTTTTTTTAAAGTATGGGTTCAAAGTGATTTTAAAACACAGTCAACAAATCACAAATCACCATGTTCCCTAGAAGATAATTTTACTGCTGAAATTGTCCTTTTCTCCTGACTCAGTGATGCAATCTTGTTATCATCCTTGGTACCAAAGCCAGTCAGACAGATCTTTGTATTGATGACCTCCAACATACAACATGTTTTCTCATATTGATCACATTAGTTCAATGCCTACTATTTCCCAGTACGTAGAAATCAAATTTGTCTATAATTTTTTTTATAGTGTAAACAATTAATTTGTAATTTTGCTGTCCTTCTAAAGTTCATTTGTACAGATTGTGACCAAAATCTGTTATCTATACATAGTTTAATGTAACCAGTGACATATATCTACCAGATGTGCATTTTCTTACCCTTAATGATGTAATGTATAGCCACAGAATCAATCATGTTTAATGTTACTGCTGTGTTTACTAAATGGGCTCGAAAGTGTCCAAACTCACAGCTGTGTTTACTATCACCTTAGATGCATATCAGCATGTGGGAACCTAAGGTTGGACTTTGGCAGTGGGCTTGCTATCCATTTGCAGTAGTGCTGAATTGGCTGGGTGCATAGATGGTAATTATCATCACAGGTACAACCCAGAATGCAATCCCCAGCTTCATATAAATCCAATCATTTTCTGCCCAACAAAGTTGCTGTATTACACGTCCTGCCAAATACTACATTTTCTGTTTTTGATTAATAGGAGATAAGGACATTTTTCAGCTCTGGAACAACAGACAGCTAAATGTAAAAGTAAATTTGGCAAAGAATATATCTAGGGTTTTGACTTTTTCATATTGAAGTGGGTGTTTGTCATCTCCAGTATCTTTTTTCAGAACTTAGCAAAAAGAAAAAAAAACAAAGGACGATGGATGCGTTTGAAGGGTTAGCAAGCGTAGTAGGCTGTACAGAAGCATAGTGATGAGTAGTGATGTGGTTGAGCGCATGCTGCGCTGGTGATCCAAGGAAGTAGGCTTTCAAAAATGTCTTGCTCCAGTGGCAACTTTACAGGCATCATTGTTGACTGTTTTTTGGGCTATACTGCACATATAAGCTGATGCAATAAATTCATGTACATAAACTACAATTTTTTTAGCTTTAAGATTATTCAAGGCCTTAAAATGTTTTCTTTGTTTTGAAATAACGTCAATCCTGTTTACAAATGAACATTTTAATGTTTGCTAGAATGCAGAAATTTAGTTTACACAGTTCCATAATATTTTGATATGCTGCTACTTAGCTGGACTTTAATATCATAATAATTGTTACAGATATAGTTCCTGTTTCAGACATGGAATGACTTCCAAATGTTGGATGAACATGTTTTTAATGAATGTTATTACTGGCAATGGCCCATCATAATGTCCATAATGTCCAGATGATAAGGTATAATTATATTGACTCTTCTCTCCAAACATTTCCAATTATGACTTATTCAGTCTGAGTAGGTAGAAATTATCTGAAGTTAAACTAGATTCACTACAAATCCAACATGTCAGCGGCATCCAATATATCAAGTTGATTTGCAAGTAAGCTTTAGAAACAACAAATCAATACTCCATTGGTGACAAACTGTGTTTCCAGAATTACTAGGGGGATTTGTTTGAATGATTTATTTTACAAAATAATGTTGTGCCCAGCCAGAAAATGCAGAAAATATAATACATATAACATTTTGTTATCACATTGAGCTATTGTTTCCAAGAAATGCTCTTTTGTTTCTGTAGAGCTGATCTGCTGTTAAGAGCCTCATTAACTAAGCTACCCTAGTATCTGTTTCAGTTAAATGACAGAGTAAGGAAATTGTAGAATTTTTTTTCCCCCATTACTTATGTGGTTTGTGTCATAATAAAATCCTAATATGCAAATACTAAGTAATGCCGTGGGGAACATTCTACTACAGAGAAACATAGAACATTGTAAATAAGATCTCATCCTGTTATTGAGAATGTTTTTCATTGTTAATCGCTTTTCAATGCAATTCTATTTAAGTGATTTAAAGTAATGTTATCGCATCCAGTTAAAAAAGTTATAAGGGATGGCAGAACATAATATAAATTATCTGAACAAATGTTTTCTGGTACTAAAACAATAGTCTATGGCATAGAGTTTTGCTGTAATCTCTTCTTATATCAGATAGGAGACTAAAGTCTTTTGTAAATGTTTCAGAAGTTCCAAATCCTTATCCTTCAAACAAGGTTGCACCTGTAGTTACCTACAGATAGCTTCACCTTAAGGGGTAAGGCACTTTATGGAAAATATTGCACTCGTATGAAGGAAATCCAGGCTTCCTCTGACAGTTTTCTAGATGATGGGGTATTATTCATCTAAGCATGAATTCCCATGTTGAAGTAAATTTGCCACACATCTCATAAACAGTTCTGCTTGTTCATTAACTGAGTTTTTAATGCTGCAACATGTCAAATAGTCATGTAGTGATTTCTGGGTGTATTCCTATTTAATAGGAGTGGTGATTCGACCTAAATAGACATATTGCCATGAAGTGACCATCTTTACATAAACAACTTACTAGTGATATGCATGTATTCATATAATAAAAGACAGGTAAAACATTGGTGGGATCTTGCACCTGCAGAATATAGTTTTGCCCTAATCCCAAGGTAGGAGACTGGTGCCTAATCTACATTATTTGTAGACCTTTCTGTCACATGGTGGCATGCCAAACAATTAAGTCTATCACAGGCAAAGGAGCTAATTAGTAATGTTCCATGCTACATATTTTAGTTATATTTGGCATATATTTGGCTAACATATGTAGTACTTTGTTATTTTTCATAAGCTTTCCATGTTGAAGAAGTGAAAACCTAAAGGGGATATAGAGACCAAAATTCAACCTATTTGCTAAAAATATATTTCAGTTAAGGTTTCCAATATATTAGTATTACTGGATTTGCTTTCTAGTAATGTTAAGCAAATGAACTTACAAACTGGTGCAGAATTATGCTGGGAAAGATTTAGTAAAATAATGATCTTTGTTATTAAGTAGAAACAGAAACACCAGTTTCTGTAAGAGACATGAGGCTTCCTCAGGGTGTCTCAAGAACTTACTTCTTCATAATAGATTTTAGAAAAGTAACAATCTTTGAGAAAAAAGGAAAAAAAATCAGATACAGTGATTTAAAACTAGACAGGCTGGGGTCAGCAAAAATTCTTAGGAAGTATCATACCTTTTATTTAAAGAACTCACATTATCAAATAAAATCCAATAAATCTAGATTATGAACAAGATCAGTCTGAAAAAGATGTTTGTTGCTTATGTGGAAGATATTCTTAGGGTAAAGGAACAATTTGGTTAGATCAAAAAGAACATGATGTTCCCAGGAAGAACCCATACAGCAAGGACCTCATTTACCTTCTCTTCATATCAGAACTCCTTTCTAGATTACACACTGTATCATTCCAATCTTCATTACCAGGGACATTACACTCAGACTTCTCTTAATCTGCAAACAAATTTGCACAAATGACTTTACAACCTTTTGACTAGAATATTCTCCCAATGATCCTTAAACCAACATGTTGACCACTGAAGCCTCAGAAGCCTATTCTTCTGGCTAATCTGCTGAAGTTAAAGAGGGCTGGGTTTCTAACATCATTTGTGTATGGGACTTGGAGGGTCCCAAAGATCCTTATGGGGGGGGGGGTAGGTACTGTCATGTACTTCCTCCTCTGCCTGGCTTAGTAAATAAGGAGTAGTGAATTCATGACTACTGGAGTGTAATGACCCGAAATGACACTTTGATCATTGAATTCTCACTTTGATGAATCAGCCCTTAAGCCTGTTTCTCCATCATCTGAATTACAGCTCACAAATCCATCACGATTTCTAGTTAAAATGCTAAATATGTCACATTAATATGTTATTCCAATTTGTAATTACCATTACATTTTTCTAGAACCCCTACCCAAGTCTAGAGTATGCTTCCAGAATGCTCGCTTATTTAGGATTAACATGAAGCACATGCTCCCACATGAAAAGCATAACCTTGTTTTAAATATCTTTCATTGTTAAAACGTTTAGACATGGGTTGCATTTTATTACATGTGTTACCGGAGTTAATTTCAAATTGTTAAACTTAGCAATTACTGTATATATTTTTTCAGCTTTCTATTTTGGCAAGCCTACAATGCAGGCTGATTATGTTATGGATTCTTTGCAAGTGATGTAGTTCAGATGGAGATTTCAGATGGTTTCACTAAATACATAAAATCTAACCTTTAAGTTAAGGTTATGAGGTATTCCCATTAAAGGGATGCTTGCTAATAAAATGTTTAAGGATTTGTATAAACATACAGTATAAGCAAGTTTGTTTTGCATATTTAAACAGAATTTTTGTAGGTAATATTGTGTAACTTTTAGTACTAGTACTGTGTATATTTAAATTCACAAATCCTCAAAGTTTTAAAAATACATTATAAAAATACTGTTAGCAATGTCTAAATGTCATACATAGCTCAACATCAATCAACTTGAAGATGACCTATGGTGTTTGTTGCACCAGCTGCCATGTTTAGATGCTGAGTTAATGGCACTCTTTGGCCTAGCTTTCAATGGGCACTATCTAGATGATTTTAATTTTCTACCCCTTGCAAACTATGGTTAGATGGTCGGTAACTACTTTAAGAAGATCTGTCACCCTTAAAACTTATTTTCCAATTTGGAAGCAGGTCACCATAAGGGATGATCGCTCAATAGCAATCAGTTCAACTATTACATTTTTGCCAAATGAAATGGGAGAGCTCTAAGTCAACTCAATGTTTACAGGCATCTTCTCCATTCACACTTCTTCTAGAGAGCTCCAAATCTTCAAGGGGAACATACCAGTTTGTGAAGTACCATTCTGACTGAAAATTAAAGTTTTGCACTGATTAAGAAGTTGATGAATTCTATGTAAAAATAGAACTTCACTGATAAATCCACATGGACGCAAGCATTTGGCATACTGTGTGAAAAAAACAGCATTATGGGAAAATAATGTATGGTGCTTAACACAGTGCTGAAAACTGAGCTGTGTTTCTTTGATAACGAGCTTCATGAAGTTTGTCTTCACAAAATACATCAAACAGAAATGTAAGAACCTCTACACAGCCTAGACTTCCCAAATAATCAATGACTTGCTAAACATGCCCACTTTCTCTTTTGGATCTCTGCAAATGCTTTTGCACGTGAGGCCCTCAAGTATGCATATATGCAACTGTAGTGAAATTTATAAAGCATTGACAAATCAGTTGTGAGGAAATCCCAGCATTCAATTACTACAAAACCTTGTTTAACAGTTCACTCCCACTCTGTGGCTCCCGTTAAAGTGGATTAAAATGTTTTCCCTCACACCTGAACAGATAAGCACCATATCTAAATTGATGAAAGTGTAAATAAATTTACATTTACTGCTTAGATACAACCAATCTCAGTTTTGATGTATAATTTCTCTATTTTGCAAGATAAACCAGCTTATTCTGCCAAGTCAGTCTTGTGATTACTGAAAGTTATATGTAGATAACAGTTCCATTTTAGCACTAAACCAGCTTGATTCCTGCAGATTCTGTTAAGCTTAACAATTACCAATAAAACAATGAAAAGTAGATAAACATGTACGATTATGTTTCTATTCCAGTTGTTCCTTTCAACATTACACCTGGGTGATGTATTAAAATTCAAAACTGTCTTGTAAACTGTATTAAAAAGACCAGTAACACCTACATGTCAACTCTCTTGAGTTCACATGTCAGTAACTCAAATGTAGTATTGTATGATTTCTTTGAAGCAGAAATGCTAATTTATATGTTTTTGTCTTTACAAACCTGACATTTGCAAACATCTTATTTTTTTTTGTAATAAATACCTGTCCAATACCATTGCAATTAAAGGAACATTATATAATACGTTTTCATGATCCTGGGCAATACATCTCAACACAATTTAGAATTTCTCATTTAGAAATGATGCACCGTTGTTAAAAGGTTTGGTAGAAATGTTTTCCAGACATTTTGATTTTTGTGTTACTTTTCCTATTGAATTGAATACATAGAACAAAGCGTGCAGCACTCTCTAACATTTTTGTTTAAGGCAGTTATACAAATCTTTGCAAAGAACATGTGAAGTCCTATTCTCTACAAAGATTTCTATGAAGCTAATGGTCACTGCTTACCAAATTGTAACTAGAATTGCAAGTAGATTAAAATCCTTGAAGAGTGGTATATAAACTGCAGTAAAGCATTTTACTTCCACTCGTCTGTATAATAACTCCTAGGAGTTAGGAGACTCCAAGTTATTACAAGGTCAGAGTAAATAACAGAAAGAAAAATATTTTAGAGAGTATTTAAAGATTAAAGAGAATTACAAGACAAGGCATTTATATTATGTCACTTTCATGCACATCAAATTCCTATCCCTGTAGGATTTCTCTTTCATTTAAAGGAAGTTTGCTACATATCACTTAAAAGGGTAGTCTCGATTTAATCTTGGAAGGTGGAACAGGAAGCATTAAATGCACATTTTATTAACATTTACTTACAGTGATTTGCTGGATTTTCAGGAGGAGGTCACAAAGTGAGAAGACTATATGACAAGCATTTCTATTCATTACTTAGAATTTTTGGACAAGTTCTTGCCATGCTGAGGAAGTTTTTACTTACACACATTTAGCAACTTTCTCAACAAAGAAAAATTTAATGCCAATTAATTTATTATTGAATAATAAATGGGAAGTAGTACTGATGCTTGCAACAATAATGCAGTTAGTGTTCTAAACTACATTAAGCAATGTTTATTGTACTTCCAGAGCAGGGTAATATTACTCAGCCTTATTAAATGATGAATGTTACACTATATAATGCTTGTCCTTGTCCTTCCTCTTGAAAAGTTTCTGGAATACAGCTTTTATACTCAAAATTAAGTATTAATCACTAGTTGGAGGTAGAGAGATTCCATCACATCTAAAATGATAGATTGACAAATAGATATACATACAGATAGATAGATACAGATAAAGACATATACAGATAGATAGTTGATATAGATAAATGGTTTAGAAATAGAAACCTTTATCTGTCAGTGTAAACACTTAGTTATTCACTAAAGTCCAAATTGTTGCATATAAGTGAGAATTCGCCAGATAAAGACAGTCGCAATAGGCTGCTACTGTCGTAGTCACGTTTTCATAATGAAAATATTGTCACAGTCATGACTTTGGGGGTAAATCAGGAAAGTCTGAATTTACCTGGCGATCCTTCTATTCACCTCGCAGAGACTGGTACGCGCTCCCTTCTCTCCTGCACGTGGAGATCAGCGAACGCTTTAAAGGTATTCCAGGCGATTCGAGTGGTCGTGAGGTGAGGCAAAGTACCTTTGTTATTCACAACATAACAGAGTAAATTAAAATTTCAGTAGCAATACTAACAAAATATATATAGCTTATTAGAAGCACAAGTTTCATACATCCAACTCATTTTGACATATAAAGCCCAGGGCTATTGAAAAGCTAGAGAACCACAATCTTTAAATATTTTATTTCAACTTTTTTTTTTCCAAAATCCAACAATTCTACAGGGAAGTCAAACAAATATATAACAGGTCTAAAAACAGTGAATGAAACATAAAACCAGTAAGAGACGTACATTCAAAATAAAAAGGAGAATTTCTTAGTTTTAAAGATGGAATAGCAACATTTGCAATGATTAAGTTGCAATCACACAATTCATAAGGGAGAATCTATCCCTTTATAGAATGTGATAATTAAATGTCTGCAGCAGTGATAGCTGCACAATATATTTAATAGAGAAACTTCTGATTTAAGATCTTTTTTTGGGGGGGGAAAGTCTAACCAATTGTTTAAAACTAACTTTCTAAACCTACTTTGGAAAAAAAAATTCACTAGGTTTTAGGTCAGAAAAATTGGCTGATTTAAGTTAGGGAAATATTAGTTTTTGATTCTGTAACTGATTTTATTTTTTAGATTAACAATAACCTGTAGGGACTACCTTTCAAGTTAAGGTTTTTACTCAATTTACTTTGTCTATATAGACAGTCATATATGAAAACATAGATTATTATGCTAAGGAAACATTATTAGTTGCAAATTTGCTATTATGAATATGAGTGAAAGCTCCCATATTCCCTTTACACTACTACAATTTAAACAGACTATAATTTCAGTAACAATCACTGTGGTCATTAAGATGATTCCTCCTTTCAAAAACTAACTACAAGGGAAGGAAGCTTCAACTCCTAGGCCTGGGCGAAATTTAATAAAATCAAAATACCGAAATCATAATATTGAGTTTACCGATATCGCAGTATCGGTTAATTTTTGCCTTTATCACAATATAGATTTTACCAATATTGGATTTTTCCCAATATCAAGATATAGAAAATTTAATCAAAACTTTTCAATGTTTTTTTTTCTATGGAAAATCCATATCACTAATTTCGATGGAAAAATTCAATATCGAGATATCAAAATTTCAATTCTGAATTTTTCGATAATCAATTTTTTTTAATTGAATTTGAAAGTAAGGTTGAGGTTGAAAATGGCCTTTTCTAATTTAATAAATTTTCTAGAGTAGGAATAAATGCAGCAAATATTTTTCCACTCAGTATTTATAAGTAAGAAAAATCACATTATTATCTCTGTATAAAACATACTCTTATGACACCAGCATCTTTCTCTTGCATAAATCAATTATTAAAAAATACACATTATTCCTTTTGCTCACAAGACAAGGTGCATAGAACACAACACAGTTTACAAAAATGCAGATAAGGGCTGTGTTATAGACACTGCTAAAACAATAGGGGGAGAGTTTATAAGTTCCTGCAGTTGTGGTGTTGTGTGCTTCTTGTTTCAGTATTGAAATGAAGAGCTTAGTCAGCTTCATAACAAGCTTGCTATCAGCCTGTGAGTTTCATGTAGTGTCTCTTCTCTTACCATAAACTTCCATCTCTCTGACTCTTGGTGGGTTTTACCAGTTTTGTTCAAACCTGACCTCAGCATGTTCTTCATCTTTCCTGCTGTTGGCTGTTGTTGGTCTTTTGCCATGGTTACCTGATAAGTTTCACATCAGAAAGTCCAGAACCCCAAAAAAGATCCTTAATGACCAGCGGTCCAGTTTTGCTTACCACCTTACAACTGTACATTGGTCCAAAAAATTGCACAAACTAAGAAGTTCAAATTAGGTAAAGCGCCCTATTTTTGATAAACCAAATGTTAAAAATATTGATTTTGAAATATCAAATTTAAATGATTTAAAACACAATGATCATACCATATGCAGATTAAACAAATTAAGATAGTGTTCCAGAAATTAGTCCAAAGTCAATATTTGCAAAAAAAAGTCAAACTTTAACTTGATGGTAAGTAATTTAAAGCTCCTCCTGCATGCAATCCTTATAAGCAAATCTGCCCGATTGCTTCAGTTTGTAGAAAAAAGATGTAATTCGTACGATGTCCATTACCTCCAGCGCATCCTGCACTTTCGTTCATCGTACGAATTACATCTTTTTTGTACATTGGTCCAACTTCTTCCAGGAACTGAGCCTTGAACTGTCATTACACATACACATATGTAGTGATTCTGAAAATGTTGAAAAGACACAGGTCCATAATTATTAACAATTAAAATGAATACTCCAAATCCTTGAACCGGCACAATATATGCTTTAAAAGTTACTTGTACTTGCGTGTTTATCACTTTATGTTTTTGAAAGTAATTCTTCTGCAACAATATTTACTTTGGACTTTGTAGTTTCCTGATAATTCAATGGAAAAAAATATCTGAATATCTAGGTGACTGAGATGGGTTTTTTTGTTCTAAATGCTATTTATTTAATGTGGTGACATGGGTAGTCAGTGAATTCATATAAAAAAAATCCAATGACATGTTAATGATACATATATATATGTCTGTGTAAATCATGTTTCCTGGATACTTGCATTGCCTTTCCTTCATGAATAGTAGGGCTAAAAGCAATCTAACAACATAACAGGCTGAATAGCTCCCTTGTTACTTTCTCTTGTCCTGTTATATAGCATTTAAGCCAATAAAAACATACAAGAGAAAGAATATTTATGGCTCAGAATTATCATAAAACATTGTCACATGGGCAGAGCAATGGTTAGATCTCTTCATGAGGCCATTTTCTCATCTCTACTTGTTTCAACACTTGTCAAAAAAAAAAATTAATCCAGAATTGTCCAGGGAGTTCTTTGATATTTGCAGTGCTTGAACATAATATAATGAGGCTATGTTATCACCTCAACAGCTAAATTGTTTCATTTGTGTAAACTGAAAACAAGTGAAAGCCCAGTTGCAGAATTTCAACTCAAGAAGTAATTATGCTCTCTGGAAACATTTTGCAAGTAACTCATTGCTTAGGCAATATCACAGAATTTAATTACTTTTATAGACGGTTGTGATAGGTTGGCAGGTAGAGTTACTGATAGGCTGTGAATCAATTCCCAAGCTAATTGGTCAAAAGACATCAAAGCGGATACAAGAGTAAAGAAAGTCAGGAATAAATTATAGAAAAACATAGAAGCAAGTGTTCAGGTGGTAGATCTGTAAAGCTATGGACTGTGCTTTACAACACCCAAGACACCATGTCTGAAGAAGAGAACTAAGTAGTCTTGAAAGCTTGCATTTACCATCTATTCAGTTAGCCAATAAAAGGTATCCCCTATACTCTACT
>WMED01022846.1:0-11582 GCA_019650415.1 Pipa parva | reverse complement strand
GGGCAGGCGGCGCCCCTAGCATTTGCCTACTCTGCCTAATGGCAGAGCCGGCACTGGATGCAGGTGTATACTTGATTATTTTTACTTTATTACTTGGTAGTTCTAAAGAGCTGTAGTTAGTAATGTTTTGCTTAATTTCAACACAGCTATTGATGTCACAGTGTTTCCCCTTGCTTTGAAGATTAGGCATCATATATTGTCACATGGAGCCACAACTAGCTCAAAGTTGTGTTCCAGCACTAAACTGCAGTTTTTAAGTGCTTTCATTAAGGTATTGTACAGTGTTAGTAAGTGGCCCAATCTGTGCTATGAAATATTATAGAGCCTTAGGCTTTAGTTTTATTCTGTGTTTATAAAACATAACAGAATCATTTCTAAATAAATTAGGAGGAGCCACAAACACATTTAGTTAATTTTGAAATCTTAAAGAGAGCGAGGGACTTCTGTCTTTGAGCAGTGCAAAAAAAAATAAAAAAAAAGTTAAATTTTTCTTTAAAAGCCTAAAAATAAACTCAGCATTATGTATGTATATTTGTATTTATTATAAAAATACATTACATTATAATATCAGGTAAGAGGTTACGCTAATAATATATCTGTTATGTACATTTAACATATATAAACAAAATTGAAGATACTGTATATGTGTACGTTGGTATCTGGAGGGGAATAATGTGTGTCATTAAATGCTTTTTTGGGCACTCGCTCTTTCTACAGTATTACTAAACTAGAACTACTGTAGAAAACCGTGCTGTTTCCATAATGTATGTATATACCGTGTTTTCCCAAAAATAAGACAGCGTTTATATTCATTTTTGCCACTTAAGATGCATTAGGTCTTATTTTCGGGGCATGTCTTATTTCTGGGACCCGGTACTGGTACGTTATATTTCTCTTACTTTACTGTAGGTAAGTCTTATTTTCAGGGTAGGCTTTATATTTCTAAGCTTGGAAAAAATTGCACTAGGTCTTATTTTCTGGGAAATGGGATATGTATGCATAATTTTATTTATAAAGTACCACAAACATACACAGCGCTGTACAGTTCAGTGATAAAAAATAAAATACAGATATGGCAAAAGGGCATTAAACAATATAGTTTAAGATCACAAGGATACATCACTTGAAGTGCTATGTTGAGGTTGACACAAGAGGTTGGAGGCTCCTCCCCATAGAGCTTACAGTCTAAATAGTATTTATCCATTATATATAATTAATGATGGGATGATGGGTGCATTAAAAATGACTTGCTAGGCTGCATGTTTACTGTCCGTTTAATGTTGTGAGCGTAATGGAGATCATGCCTTTACCTTTTACTGTGTAGCTCTTGTATTTATTATAGTGAGTGACTCTTTCCATCTATTTGTGATACCTTTTCACTGTTCTTTGTCTTAATAACCTTTACTATTTGAAGAGGACATTTTTGTACTTGCTGAAGTATTAATATTCAATCACTTATTTATATCTTTAAATTATACACCCTGAATACATCCGAGGATAGGCTTCATTCCAGCTATGACATGAATGTATCATATAACAGTTATTTCATTATTGTACAGACTGTATAGTATTGCATTGGGATATCTCCTTATTGCACTGAGAATATCCAGTAGAGTTTCAGTCCAATATCAGTGCTCAACATGACAAAGTACAAAGTACATAATAGAATTCTATAAAGCACATAAAGTTACATGTTTCTAATGAGTATTGAGTCCATCTGTGGGAGAGTATACCTGTGGGCATAGATTTCTACCATGATTGTTTGTATTAAATATTTGATATGTTAGTAAGAAAAAGAAAGATGAGGAATGATGGGTTTATTTGTTTAACAGATGGATTTTCTACTGCATGTTATAAAACAATGTCAGTGTCTTATGTACCTAGAATTATTGATGAGTGGAAGGCTTATATATTTTCAGTATGCCATAGTGCATGGGAATTGGGCAATCCATATGATTATATATGCAGCATACATTATTTCCATTCTTGGTGCACCCCTGGGTAGTTACTCCTTCTTACTTGTATGTATTTTAGTAAACATACACTACCTAAAGAAAAGAGAAAAAAACAAGTTAGTGTTTCTACATTAACCTAAACAAATTATGGGGGTTATTCATCAAAGTCCAAATTCGCCTTGTATAGTGACTTTGCTTCTGTTCATGCCAATACGATTAGGAAGTTGCAGATTCACTTCTCCTTATTCATGAAGCAGCGGAGATTGACAGACACAAATGTATATGATTATATAAAGATATTAACTATAGATGAGTATGCTGCCTGCTTACAAGACTTTTCACTTCCTGGGAGACGCGATGATCATTTTTTTCAATGAAATAAAAGCATGTTTTTGATCCAAGGACGTTTTCTATCCTTTTGATTATCTTGGTGAGACTTGATAACTCACCCTCTAAGCACAACGAATAGTTTATTGTTGAAGATCAATCACTTTCAACAATATATGTATTAATTAAGGCAAGTTTAAAGCATGCAGAATGATAGAATTTAAGGGAGATCTTTAATAAGGTTGAATTGGTGGAAAAGAGGGGAAAAATTTGTTTTCCCTTGTTTTTTCCACTTTTCAATCATTCCCTCTTCTTACTAAAAAGGATCGCTAGTTTTAATGCATAGTGCCTATTTTGAGTTTAATTATTAAAAAATGGAATAATTGAAATCGCTCAAGTGCTATTTAAGAAAATTTTCTTGCTTATCTAAGCTAAAATTTATCGCTGAAAATGATTCGCCTCACTAGACCTGGCGAAAACCATTCGTCCCTGTGCTAAACTGTAATGCTAACATTCAAAAACCCAATCTAACACATCAAAAGCTGAAAACTGTAACTAAACTAACACAACTACACAAAAAGGCAACAAAGTTTCCTAAAGCAAACACTAACTACAACAATGTATACTAAACAATCACAAGTAACAGCATACTACCCTAAGGTACCTTTAAATTCATTAAAATCATGGCATGTATGCGGTTAAATGATACAAAACACTATTATTTCCATAATGCTACTGTAAGTTACGCTATGGCAATAAATTAAATTTCACACACCGCATCTACTGGGGGTCCCTAGGATCCCCAAACCTCTCTCCAACATTACTACATACTTAGCATTACTACTCATTAACCAGCATGTTAGTGGTTAAGTGATTTAAAACACAATTATTACATTATAATTATTATTTCATTACAGTAGCGCTATGGTAATAATTAGTTTAAATAAAACATACCCCATGTAGTGGGGGTCCCTAGGACCCCCACACCTCTGCCCAACATCATGCCCCACTTTTCTACATAGGGGGGAGGTATTGCTGAGTGCTGGAAGCAGCTCCCTATGAGCTGCTTCCCTCTTAGGAGGGTTGAAAAGGGTATGATACCTTACATAGAAACAGCTCTATATAGAAGTATGGTTCAAATAGGTCCAGGTTCTAACAAATTTTTGAAGCATCCACTTAAGGCATAGAGAAAGAGAGAAAAGGCCTAATTCATTAGGTCAGTCAATGTATACATTGCAGAAGGATTTGGAGCTTTCCTTTTTATAGCTACATTGTGTTCTTGGCATACATGAAAAGCAAAGATAGATGTTTACAATCAGTAGGAGATGTTACAGGTCTATAAACTTTTATTAAAGAGATAAAGGGACACTAGCTCTAAAATTATATTACAAGCATTTAATCATTAGCATGGACAAGATAAGTCTAGGAACTGGTCACTAATCAGATTAAGTCTGTGCTGTGTAGTATGAGGTTAGTATTATGTAGTCAGCAGAACTGGATTAGTTTGACTTTTTAAACAAAATAGCTTTTCAATTTTCTGTGGTGAGATTTGGGTGTTGTAGGCCTATTTGATTTTTTTTTAGTTTATTTGATACTTTGAAGCTTTCTCTTTGAGGTGCCATCAATTATTCAAAGGGTTCTTCGAGTTCTAGAGTATGCAATATTATGTCTAGAGGTTAAGACAGGGGTTGGCAAAGTGCGGCTCTTTAGCCTCCTTGTTGTGGCTCGGAGTGGACTTCCGAAGCCCTGCCCATGACCTCCGACGCCTCTTCTGACTGGCCATCGGCAGGTCATGTGGTTGGAAGAGTGCACTCCTCCCCCTTTGCGGCTCACAAAAAAACTATCGCCGCTGTAGGAAAGAGCAAATTGGCTCCCTCCTCATTTAAGTTTGCCGACCCCTGGGTTGAGAAAATACATTTTGCTTAGAAAGTATGACATGGATATTTTGGACTTTTCTTTAAGTTTTTAGATAAATAAGCGAATGTTCTCTAGACTGATATCACTACCACATTAACATTCATGTTTCACTCAAAACCATAGGTCACTTCAGAATTGTTAGAATATGAGTTTTAAAGCACAATGATGTAATTTGGGAAATTTTGAATAAGATATTATTTGTCTGCTTCTTCTTTACAAGCACAGCAGTCTATCCTACTTTCTGGTTTACATACAGGCTGTCTTTATAAATGAAAGATCTATAGACCCATAGCTTAAGATACACTATGTGGCTATAAAGAAAACATTGTTTTAACCAGTGCAGCCTGGTGAGTTTATCAGTAAGGTGCTGTGTCGAGGCAAAAAAGGATTTTCATATGACAATTTTATACAACTGAATATTTTTGATAACAAAAAAAGTACAATGCTCTGTTTAGATGTAGCAGAAATAAAAATAAGATAATTTAAAAGTAAAATATTTGGGGTACTGATATGCCTGCAATTTGTATTTAAATTTAATTTGTACATACTGCTTGTTAAATGAAGTGAAGAGCATTACTTCAGTTTCTGTGTATTTCTGTTCTTCCCTCAAGTCACTAATCCATGAGCATTAGTCATTCCTTCTACTATGATTGGCTTGTATCCCTGAGTACGTATGGGCAAACCAGACCTACACAACAGTATCTACTGTACCATGTACACACGCATTTCCTAGCAAACTTAGTTCTTGGTGTATTCATTTCAGATTGTATTCATGATAGTAGTTTCCTGCAGTTTCGTCCCACAGTCCAAAAATATAACAAGCTTCAGAAGTGCTTCAGAATATGTCAGCACATTTAAAGGCTAATGTATTAGCGGCATGATTATTATTTGTATAAATGAATTAAAGTACAAAAACACCACCATTGCAGTCTAATAAATTCAATATTCTGCTCTCTATGGATATCAAAATATAGAACTCGGCACCATGTAATATTTAGCAACATTAGCAATAAGAGTGTGGATGCACACACCCAAAAAAAATCCTCTAAATTATTAAAAAACAGAGCACTAGAAAAGTGTGGATTAATGTAGCACTCCTATTGGTAATTCAACAAACAGCAGAGGGAAGTATAAAACAATAAACGGTGCTTTACTCTGACGAAGGCACCTAAAGTGCATAAAGTTAGTAAACGTGCCTGAATGTACTGGCAAGCATATTTAGTCTTTTCTCAAGAGGACACTGGGTAGAAAAGCAGAAAAGAAATGACACAAATATTCAGATATACAAAAAGACTTCAAAAATCAGGATTGAAATAAAATCAGATTCCGAAAAAGTCAACCAGTTATTACAAATAAATAAAACTATTTCAAGACTTAAGTTTTTCTGGGTAGGTTTTTCTGTTTGGTCTTGTTGCTCTTTTCTAGCAATGTGCATTTAACAGTGGTAAAGCTGTTTCTATGTGTTTAAAAGATATTGGCTGTTTAGAAATGCTGAGTTCCATGTCAGGTTTGTAAACCATCATTACAATACCTGTAATTATGCAATGTACTGTACGCCAGTGTCATTAACACAGCAATGCATGTCTTTTTTCTCTCACTAATTTAATAGTATATATCAGAAAGTAAGTGTAAAATCACACATTTCTGTAGTAAAAAAAAGGTGCCAAGGAACAGATTGTAATAATTTTGGAAATATTTTTTTTTCATTTGAACGTGAAAGTGAAACGAGTATGATGGTTACCCTATGGGTAAAGAAAAATCAGTTATTTTGGCAAAAACTAATATTTTGTTACAGAACTCCTTGTTTTTCACTCATCTATTTTCTGAATGCGCCCAGAAATGGTGCAACATTACATTTAGTACAGACACAATAGTCTGTTATTGAGCATAGTCATTTAAACATTGTTCAATCTATAGCTCTTTCGTTATCTCAGTCTATGTAATGCTGGAGTGGCTATCTAATGATTAATCACTAAAACCAGGTAAATGCCATCAAATATGTGTTCTTTTGCTACCAAATCTCCTTTAATATGCTACTATTATATCATTGTGACTTAATTAATAAATGGATCTTATGAGATAAAAACTTCTTTCCAAAATAAGCACAAATATGTAGGACATTTTTTGATTTGAGTGTTAGGCCAATGTAGACAAGCCACAAAAGGATTTAAAGGTGTTTCTAGATTTTAAAAATGTCTTCCCCAATAATGCTTTAATTATCTATGCCTTTAGCCTAAGATTTACAGGTAAATGAATGAATTTGCAACAATGCACCACTTCTAAAAATGTCCTTATTCAGCAGCGCTCATTATTTTTTGAAATTGTGATTAGGGGTATTCACCATGCCTCAAAGTGGCATAAATTTTCCAATTTGTTTTAGCCACATGAGAATGGAAACATTTTGTCTAGAAAATGTGCTGACAAATTGCCAACATGAACCAAGAATTGTCTACCCTTGAAATGAATGTAAAAAATACAACTGCTGACACTCTGCTGTACTTGGCAACACTCTGCAACAATTCTTGGTGACAAAAGAAGGTTACATTGTCCTTTATTTTATTAATACATGCATTTTGCTAGTATGTTGCCTATGTAAAAGTGACGCCACTGCTCTCATTGACCAGACTCTTCATGGAAAGTACTTTGAAGCAGTTCATGACATCACTGCAGTAATACACAGTTTAGTGAATGAGCTTAATCAACATTATGACATTATGATGAATTGACAGAGTGAAGTGAATTCACTTCATTGAGCAAATTCAATCTTTCCTGCTCTGAAAATACAATTTAAACAAATCTGAATAATGAAATAAATGACCATCTGCCTGTAAATAAAATACTTGAAAGAATATTCCAAGAGTGGATTAATTTATCAAGCAGACTGCTGGTCCATTGGACATCAACATTCTGGAAGTAAAAAAAAAAACTCCAGAAAAAATAAGCACAGCAGAGAAAGTTCATTTAATTAAGTTTTGCCTTGGCTATAGATAACAAAACAATATGTTGATGTTTAAAAAGAACCTGGGCAGCAATTTTACATTTTGTTACTATAAAACTGCCTGCCCTACATGCCGCTAAGTATAATGGGAACAAAAAAATGAGGGAACCTGCAAATCCTAAAGCCAGAAGCATTAAAAGGAACATGGTTCCTCTCGATTTTTATAAAACATTTATTATTGAACACAATATTCCAGTGAGAATTTCTCCATAAAATATGATCTGAAGTTCTAGTTTCTAAACTTAACCTATGACTAAACTGTTGCACAATGAAACATTTTCTCTACAGAACTGCTGTAAAATAGGGGCATAGTATAATGATGCAGCTGTTCAATCCACTATCCCTTGGTGAATCCTTAACTATTTATACAACTGCAAAAAAAGCAATGAAAGAACAGTGAATACTTTCATTACTGCCAAAGAAACTCCAAGGAGAAGCACTTAGTAACCATAACGTTGGTATCTGATGTCAGAAGAGTAGAACACATTAAAATATATTGGGAATAAAGCACTGCAAAATATGTAGCTGGCAGTATGTATGCCTGAAAAGGAGAAGCAGGTGTAGCTACAGTATTTAGTCTATTGTACTATTCCTATCAACATAAAGGACTGGGCTGCACACAATGTTTGAAAATGTTCAAATTTACATATATGAAACTGATTACGACAGTTAACACTTTAATATTTATTGAATAGTTATCCTTAGATAACCCTTCCAAGTAATGAATATTGAAGTTCCAGCATTCCAGCATATTTCCCTATATACTTAAACTGCAGCAATGAAGTGTAATATTAATTAGAGTTCTATCACCTTTTTCCAAAAATAGACATGATGTAGGGTAATTTCCACTGATTAAAACATGAGTTCTGCCATTTCTCGAAGATGTTTTGATTTAAATGTTTTAGCAGCTAAAAGACTGATTTAACACTTGAAATACCCCAATTCTAATGTAGAAACAGGTTAGAAAGAGGCAGGAAGAACCAGGCAGATAAAAGACAAAACTAGAAAAGGATAATGACTCACAGGTAACCACAGGAAGGAAAGGTACAAACTTAGGAACAGAAACAAGGAAAAAGAGGTACCGGGACAACAATCCAAAACCTTAGGCAAATCAAGGTCAAAGATGATATACGGGTCTGAGCAGGCAACAAACAATATGTACCAATGTGTAGCCAAACAGTTCAGCACTAGCCCCGTGGACAGCTGGAACACTGCAGTTCTCTAACCAAAAACTCCCAATACCTAAAAAGCACTATAAATATAGCAGACAATGATGGAGCTAGTTTGAACCTTCCTTCTCACTCCCCATAGAAATAATCCAGTCCATGTTTCTCGACACTTGACTTTGTTTCTGTAGTAAGATAAACATAATTCCTCTTGCTTGGTTGCTCCTTTTAGTCTTTCCTATTTAGCAGTACATCTAAGCATTTAATCTTGGCTGCTGTTTATTTGTCCATTTTCTCAACCTCACTCTGAATTTCAAGCTGTTTGTTTCCAGGCTACTGACCACATGTTATAAATATTCACTTAGACTGAGACAAGGTATCAGGTTCTCACTGTACAAACATCCTTAGCACTGCTAGGCACTGGCTTCAGTCTGTACAGATTTTCCCACACTACACAACAATTTCTCCTTATTGTAACAAAAGTCAGGTGTGCATATTTACTAAACACCTGGTGTCACAGTGACGGAACAAATTGTCACCTAGTACTTTTTGAGAAGTTAGGCCAATTAATGGTTTATTGTAAAATAATTCATCATGAATAGTTGAATTGTAACGCAGTGAGGTTATCTTTACATTGATCTGTCAATAGCCCTATAATTATCTTATTCCATATTACTTTTTTACATACTGGCATAAATTATAGAAAGGGGCAATGGCACCAGTTGTTTTGCATTTTGGTCACCAGCAAATGAGCTATAAATGACAATATTTTTGCATTCATTTCAAGGGCAGACAATTCTTAGCTCATCTTGGTACCACATTTTTACAAGTAATTTGAGTTCATGCTCACCAAAAACAGGAATCCTGCTGTAAGATCCCCAACTCACCACTTCCATTTGGCAAAATCAAGTTTGCTTATTGCCTCCATATTCACACTATAAAGATATGAAGTGGTGCATAAATACACAGACTGTGTAATGTTGCAAACTCTGATTTTGCCACATAGCAGAAAATAACTATCTCTGCTGATTATGGAAAGTTAGAGGAATGGTAAATTGCTGCAGATTCACACATCTATGGTAAATTGATAAATATGCTTGTGTGATGGGAAGAAACATGATATTATACAAAGGGCGGCAGAGGGAGGGCAAAAAAAGGGGGAGTAAAACAAAGGTTAATGTAGAAATTAGAAGAGAGTGAACACCTGTCATGACTGTAATTTTACTAGCAAGTATCGTTATTATCTTTATTTTTGAAGGGTTTTTTTTGTCATTATAATTAGTTTAATAAGCATGATTTATTGTCAGAGACACTTTCAAATTATATATACTTTGAGAATTATGATGATTATATTGTAGTATAACAGTAATTAGTTAATTACATAATATAATTATGTCATTATCTTTTGAAATAGTTTTACTCAAATGAGTAATTTTTTCGCCTTTTACATATAAAGTGGTTTGCTGTTCCATAATAATAAAAATAAACTATTTTAATTTATGTAAAATGTATATATACAATAAAACAAATTAACAAAACTGCACCACTTATCTGTACCAATAGCCTGTTTTCTTTTATATTGTCACATAGGTTATAAGGCCAGAAAAGACACAGGTCCATCCAGTAAATTCTATTATGTGCAGTGTTGATCCAAAGGAAGACAAAAACTCCAGTGAGGCCAAAAACAATCATCTTCATCTTAGGGGAAAATATCCTTCCTGGCAATTAGAATACTTCTTTGGATTGACAGTCGTCTTCAATAATCTATTACCCATAACACAATGTTCTAAAAATTAAAGCCATCCAGGCCCCTTTGTAATTATTTTGGTGAATTCACCTTGACAAAGGCAAAAAGTTCCATAACCTCACTGTTTTTACAGCAAAGAACTTTACACTTTTGTGTTGCAGAAATATTCTTTCCTGTAGACATAGAAGATTTTTATACTTACAATCCTTGTTATAAATAGATCATGGAAGAGGTTTCTGTGTTTACTTTGCTATTTATAATCGATTGTTAGATCATCCCTCAGGTGTCTTTTTATGAACCAAATAACTCTAATGTGGATACTATTTTGGATACTATAGTCCATCCCTTCCATTCACTGCTTCAGTTGTCATGTCTCCATTTTATCTAGATCCTTTTGTAATTGGATATTGTCCTCATTTGTGTTAATTACTTTACACAATTTAACATAATCTGCAAAACTTATATTTTACAATACAATAACTCTACAAGTTCATTAATAAATATATTAAACAGAATAGTGCCCAATAATGACCCTAATGTACGATTTACATTATATCTCCTCCAATCAGATCCCTTCCAGATCATGATTTAATGGTTTAATCTGATTACAGGAGTTATAATGTCAGTTGTCATTTAGGCCCACCCAACCCAACTTGAGAAAGAAAATGCAGGCTGACAGGGAAGATGACAGAGAGAAACGCTGTATAAAGGTACATTTTTCAAAATACATATATATTTATAAAACATTTAGTAGAAACTAAATTAGTGTTAGTTTTGAGGTAACAGGTACACTTTCCCCTTCCTTTCTGCAGATTACATGGTTTATTTTTGTTATCTCTTGCTACTTTATTTACGTTTTTATTTATCCACACTTATTTTCGATTTTTTTACAATCCTTATTTTTATTAGGTATGTACCACTTGCAATTAATAAAGTCCTTTAAAAAGGACCTGTTTAGTGTCTGTACTCTCTTCTTTAAGCATAGTGTCCCAGTCATTTATATTAAGGGCATCTCTAATGCCCTAAATATAAAATATATAGATGGATAATATAAAAGATAGAATTTGGGGGTAATTCAACATAGTGCAAAGTTATCTTCGGATTCTTCGCATCACTTTGCAGAGGCTATTATGCGCTCGCTGATGTCCTGCATGCGGACATCAAATAATTCCCTGGATCAAGGTCCCACCTTCAGTTATCTATTACCCATAACTTATAATGTTCTTACACTGAAGGAAAGCATCCAAACCAGTTTTGAACTCTTTAATGGAATTAACCATAACAACTTCTTCAGGCAGAGAGTTCCATAACCTCACTGTTCTTACAGTAAAAAATCCCCTTCTATGTAGATGCATAAACTTTCTTTCCTCTAAACGTAGAGGATGCCCCCTTGTAATATTTACAGTTCTTGTTATAAATAGATTGTGAGACAGATCTTTGTACTGACCTTTAATATATTTATACATAGTTAT
>WMED01022845.1:0-11582 GCA_019650415.1 Pipa parva | reverse complement strand
TCTCTGTACATTACTGGGCCTCATCCTCCACCCCCTATTCTGTTTTCTGTACATTACTGGGCCTCATCCTCCATGCCCTATCCTCAGTATATTACTGGGCCTCACCCCCTATTCTCTGTATATTACTGGGCCTCACACAAATATTCTCAGTATATTAGTGGGCCTCTTTCCTTATTCTTGTCTCACTATATCACTCAACCCCACTCCATCTCTGGTTTGTACCTTTATTTCCCTAATTCCTATTCTGGAACTCAAAATGACACCAACACACTGTAAATAGACAGATTCTTCTTAAACCTGATTTCCCATACTCCTCTTCAGCTGCTGCTGTCCTTAGCATATCATACCAGTGGAACTCAGCATGAACTTAACTCATTCTCATTTAATAGCTTGTCCCTACCTCATAGAACATTAGGCAGGTTAGAACACATATATGTGATAATATACTACATCAGTTGTGTGCTTATTAAGCTCCTACATTTAGAATCATTGAAAGTCACATTTTCCATAGATGGAACAGTAAAATATAACCTTATTTTTTAGCTCTTTATGACATTGAATAGTGACAGTTAAAACTTTTTCACCTGTTTTTCTGTTTAAAAATCTTTCAAGCTCCCTTTACACCTTATAATCTGCTCTCACTTCTAACTGCCTCTGGACATCATGGGATTTGTAGTCTTTCAGCAGAAGTTATGACAACTATGGGAAGGGGAAGATGACGGAGATAATTTTTTGCATGTAAAAATAATGGTGATTTTTGTATGTTTCCGCTGTTTATTTTCCATTATCAATTAAAATGATGGAGTCACAAGAATATATACAGTATATATGATAAACCACCCCATACAATTATATTTATAAATATAAATATATATATATATATATATTAGAAGTCACCTCAAAGTGATCTATATAAAAGCACTCGGTCAGAAGTCTTGTGTCTTACATGGTCATGGAATACCTTACTAACTTCACAGCAGTCTTCTCCCATTATCTCCCAATGACTGTTACTGCAACTGCCTTAGGAGAACTGATCTGGCACTTTAAACCTAAATCTCCTTTCCTACCCTCTAGTTTCAGGTAACAGCCAAGGAAAGAAGAGTAAGAAGAAGCAGAGGAGGCAGAGGAAGGCTACTGAGAGAGATGTGCCTGGAATTCCTGAACCTCGGAGCCCTAGTATAGACAGCCAGCCTGGGTGAGTGTTTGGCCCTTGTCCTAAATACACGCAAGCTTGGCTTATCTGCGGCAGAGTAAGAGTAGATATTATGATTTAAAGTGGCACTCTGAACTCATCTGTAATGAATGACTCTGTATACAGTATACCTCTTTATTTGGTTATATCACACTGCGTGGGATGAATGTACTTTAAACATGCACTCAAATAACAGAAGTGAGTGAAACATTCTTTGCGTGTTTTAGGGTTAGGGACATTTGCAGAAATGTTTGTTTACTGGTTTGTAATTAGCTTGTATGAAAATAAGTTAATAAGTTTGTACCAGCGGGTTCACTGCTGGTTTCCATTTAAATGGTAGTACAGACGGAGGCATCTAGGGGACTAGGTGACTTGTGTCTGTCTATCGAAAATATAAATTGGTTGTGGTTACTTGAGACTGTAATTAGATAGACGTTGATGCTTACTTTGATTACCTGTATATGGGTACTTTGGCAGATACTGGGCACTTTGCACTAGGTTGTTGCAGAATGGTTCAGTTAACTTTTAATTTTGTCCACATCCTTGGATAGGTTCATAACCGTTAAAATTCATTCAAATTCCAAACAGGGCCAAAGGGGCCATTTTTCCATTTCACTAGTATCTCTTTTCTTTTTAGTGAGCTTTACTTTACTTATACAGTGGTACCTCGGTTTTCAAACGACTTGGATTTCAAACGACTTGGATTTCAAACAAATTGGTTTTCAACCACGAAATTCGAGAAAATTTTGTCTTGGAATCTGAACAAATATTTGGAACTCAAACACCCGAGATGAGCAGAATGGCATTCGCAGCATCAATACAAGTCAATCTGCGATTGGATTTCTTATGGGATAAATTGTTTTGGTTCTCAACCGCACTTCCAGAACGAATTGTGGTTGAGAACCAAGGTATCACTGTATTTATTTGTTTGCATGCACGTGATGGCGATGTGATACCAGTGATGGCAAACCTTTTCGGCAGTGAGTACCAAAAAGGTGACATCACTCACCAGTGCCTTCCTCTGAAGTGCAGATACTGATGAGTGATGTCATCGCGCCTGTGTTGGAGGAGGAGCACTCTCCTTCCGTGTAGGCCGCGGATCTGGCCTGAAAACTGTCAGGTCGGGTCCACGGCCTGCTCTGGAGGAGCGCTCGTTCACTAGGGGAATGGAGGACAGCAGGGTGGCGATGGTGCACATGCCCTCTCTGGTACGCTTGCCATAGGTTCACCATTGCTGACCAATGATGTACGTATAGACAAAGCAGAATGTCTCTGTCTCTGTGACACAGGAAGTTGAAATATACAAAGAGGATGGTTCCACTTTTGGGGGGATTATTCATTAAGGTGCGAATTTGACTGTTGAATTTGCAAACAGCGGATTCCCATAGTAAATCCGCAAAATTTCCCCATTGTAAAGTCGCGACAATTTTTTAAAGTTAAGATTGAGACAATTTTCACATAATAAAGTGGTGACTGCGATAATATTCTCATTATAAAGATGTGACTGCAACAGTAGCAGCCTATTGCGACTGTCTTTATCTGGCGAATTTGCACCGATACGAAACAATTTGGACTTTAGTGAATAACCCCCCTAATCTCTCCATAAAAGAAATGTGTTGTTTGTAAATTCACTGCGTATGCAACAAATAAAGAGACTAAAAAAACAGAGAGGTAGCATGGCAAACAATATAACATTCAAATGAAAGAAATACTGGGCATATCATGTCTGATCTGAAGAGCTTGCAATCTGTTTGCCACGGTACCAATGAGCACATTTTTGTGTGGCAATTTGGCAGTATGAAAATAAATGGTTCAGCAATTTTTTCCCCACTACAGACATATGTATCTATGCAGAGATTGCACACATACAGTATATACTGTAGCATTGCAAATGAGTGTCTATCCCAGTATCTCCCACATGCTGATATCATCTGTGCTCTCCTTGTTACCAAATCAGCATAGCTTACAATTTGCATAGATGCCAACATTCACCTTTAGAGAGAGAGATACATGAAAATGAACTATGCAAGGTGGTACTGAAACCTATTCAGATGTGCCCCCTGTTTTTTTTTTTTTTTCTAAAGGACCAGTAAACTCTAGAAAAAGAAAAAATCCTTTTTGGATTGGCAGGGCAGTTATTCTTACGCAGTACTGGCAAAAACTTAACATTTCTGATTTGTATTATTTTCTGTATGTTTTTTCCTTCCTTGTGGTTGCAGCCTTCTTCAAAACAAATCCTTTAATTATACATATTCATGGGATGCTCTAGAACAGGGATGGCGTACCTATGGCCACGCAAGCCAGAGAGGGCACAAACCCTGCCTTCAGTACAGGCCGCAGACCTGATCTGACAGTTTTCAGGCCGGATCCATGGCCTGCACTGAAGAAGTGCACACGAGCAGGGGAGTTCTCCTCCCCCGGTGCTGGTGTGATGATGTCACTCACCAGCGCCGGCACTTCTGGGGACGCGCTCGTGGGTATTGTTCGCCACCACTGCTCTAGAAAGTCTAATTTGGCTGTAAGAAGCAGAGAGAGAGAAAAAGAGACAACACAAACCAATTAAGGGGGGATTATTCATTAAGGTGAGAGTTCGACTGTCAAATTCTTAAACAGCAGATTCCCATAGCAAATCTGTGACTGCAGCAGTTTCTCCATTGTGACTGTGACAATATTCTCATTATAAAAAAACGACTGCGACAGTAGCAGCCTATTGCGACTGTCTTTAGCTGGCGAATTCACACCTATACGCAACAATTCAGACTTTAGTGAATAACCCCCTAAATCTCAGGAATTCAACTTCAATATGACATTTTTATGGAATAGGAATTACTGTCCTGCCAATATAAATAGCAATTTTATATTTCCGGTGTTACAGGTTCATTAAAATAATGTTAGCTTGGGCTGTACACTTGGATCAGGAAAGTTTAAAGGGCAGGTAAAATAACAGGCTGGCATGCTAAATGCCAACCAGTCTTTTTATAAGCTGAAATGCAACCCCTGGTAACCAAATTGGCTTACTGTTTGGCCTTATCAAGCCCTCCATTTCTGTGAAACTCTGGGAACTCAAAGGACCCCTTAGCCCTCTGATGCTGAATTTCAGTGTAATCTGTGCTGATGGGCTCGGTGTTGCTTACACATGTGCTGGATGGGGTCTGTGTCACTGGCACGGTCATACTCATGACTCATACTCAGTCTCAACATGGTAGGTGGTCCTAATTCCCTATAATTGCAGTGCTCTGTTTTTCCTTTCAGTATTGACAGTTTTTGTGAAAGCATGCCAGCCAGCCAGCCTTTAAAGTTCCCCTTTCAAGTTCTGATACAGGAGAAAAGGCAGCAATAGGCCTACACAGATTGCATTGCGCCCTGATGCCTTACAAGTGGTTGTTGGCGTTTCAGGGCCTGCTGATAGGAGCTGCGTTGGATCCCCTACCCCCACAAGCTAGCAGCTGCTATGTATTTATAACCCTGATGCAGCTGCCAATCTGTCTGCGAGCTGTGAAATCATTACAGACCCATTCAGGGCCGAGGAGGCACGAGGAGTTATAATGGATATAGATATATTCAGTGCTGAGTAATAGAAGCTGGAACAGACACAGTACTGTGTAACTTGAATCTAAATAGATTCAAACTGCACAGCCAGGATGTGTTTAAATGATCCACTGCCTGTGTTCTTATATACAGAGGCATCAATACACAGGGAGGAGGAGGCTTACGCCATCAGTTTAAAGCAGAATAAACATATTAAACAAGTTTATTTGTAACACAAGCGGGCAGAGGAAACGTACTGGAATTGAACACATTTTCTTCGATCAATGCACATTTTCTTTTCAGTTAAGCCAACGGAGATGCTCCATAAAATGCGTTTATATGTTTTTCTAAATTACTGTCATTTTCCTTTCAGCTATAATTCCACAGTTCTTCCCTTGGATTAGTAACCTAAGAATAGGAAAATCAAACATTAAAAAAGAAGAAGTTTTTTTAGACTTTATTTCCCCTTTAAACACATAAACGGCAGTGATAACAGCATCGTATCATTCTCACTTGTTTCATATCCAACAGCGATCTCTTTAATCAACAGCACAATTGGCAGCGAAAATGAAAATATAGAAACAAAACTTTGGTTTGCCACCATTATTACCCTCTGTCTTCACATTTTATGGCGTAATAATTTCATTTGTCCAGCATGTTTATGATTACTTTATGTATCAGGGATACGGTGATTCTAGCATTGGCGTGGTGTTCATAAGGTTTAAATAACACATCCCGTTTATTTCTTCTTTTATACAATCATTTTCTTTCTTCTTGTTCTTTTTTTATGCGGAGGTTAATTTTCCAATGCTGGTTTTGGAGACAATTAGGCGAAATTAATTAAAGGCGTAAATTTTACCGATCGATGGGAATTTGCTTGGTTGATTGATCACTTAGCCTTTAATAAATTTCGTGTAGGAAACCATCCTGATCTAAAAAGCTTTGGATTTGATGAAATGATATTTAGTAACAATAAAATGAATGCTTTAATTAAAATTTTGTGCAAATCTATTTGCCTGGCAAAAACAAATGGTGTTTCTGAATTGTATTGCTTTCTATCTGTTTTTATCTTTACAGATTGCAGCCATTTTGTATGTATTTGTTAAAAGACCCCACCAGCTCCTACTGTTTTCTTTGGTGCGTTAGATAATCCATATTCAGAAAGCGGTTCAAAAATGTCAATTTTAAAAACGAAATAGCTAGATAAAATACTTTATAGACTTATTACAAGTACAGATCAAATATATAGTACCTATAAATGTGTTTCAGGCATTTTATATTTATTTAAATAATAACCTAGATGTTTTACCTCCCTAGCCTTTCAGAGTCTGGCCTACAGGACGTGCCTTTGTCCCCAGGACCGCCTCCGACTCCTCCTACCCCTGTGCTACCTCCCCCAGGACCCTTGGGCTCAGATAATGAGGAGCAAGAAGACCCTGGAGATTATTGCCGAGGTGTGTGAAAAGATAACACAGAAAGGTCTCACCTCATACAAGGCATTAGGTTCAATTCCATCTGCATGAAGTGTGTATATTCTCCCTGCACCTGCGTGGGTTTCCTCCGGGCACCCCGGTTTCCTCCCACTATTCAAAAACATACATCTGTGTGTGACTGAATAGGGAAACTAGGTTGTAAGCTCCATGGGGCAGGGACTAAAGTGAATGATGAATCTCTGTAAAGCATAGTAGCGCTATATAAAAATGAAAATATGCAAAGAAAAACTCCCTGCATAAGATAATTGTACAGTTCATTAGAACCGCCCTGCATTAATAGGACAGTAGAGAATTTAACTGTAGAATGTTGTAATTCCTACAGATAAAGAGGGTGAATGTTGAGAGTCTACAGGGGGTTATTCAATAAGGTGCGAATTCGACTGTTGAATTTTCAAACAGCGGATTCCCATAGTAAATCCACTACAATTTCCCCATTGTAAAGTCACAACAATTTTTTAAAGTTAACATTTGAGACAATTTTCCCATAATAAAGTGGCGACTGCGACAATATTGCAGCTGTACTGAACATTCTAAACGACACGGCCGATGATAACCATAAAATGGAAGTGTTACAGTAATGCTTTATAAATTATGTTTTCTAAAATACAATCAACTTTCTGATATAAGCATGGATAGCAAAGCATAAACAATCTGTATTTTGTAGACCTTAAAGGGGGTTATTCATCAAAGTCCAAATTCACCTTCCATAGTAAGTCTGCGTCTGTTCGTGTCAACACGATTAGAAAGTTGCGAATTCACTTCTCCTTATTCATGAAGCAGAGGTCAGCGTCGGACGCCGTCGCATGCGTAGTGCGGCGTAGACAGCACCACAATAGTAGGATGAGAAGTCATGTGGAGTGAGGAGAATTCCTCCAGTGAAGGGCAGTGATGTCAATCTCACCATATCCCACTAACTGTATATAAGTGAAATATACTTATTTTTATATGTCACCCTGTGCCTAGTTCATGTTTAGTAGTAGACTAATTTAGTCACAGTCGCCATTGTTAGTTTTGCATGAATAGTTGCCTTATGCAACAATGGAGCCCTGCCATCAACCCCTCAATTTACCACTCTTTTGTGGTGAAGGCAAACGGGTGAATTCGGAGCAGTACTCCCTGCAAAATCCGCCCCTTCAACAGACTCCGTCACATGCCGAATAGCTGAATTACCTGTGTACGCGCACGCAAATTGATGTGAAGAGCTCTGTAAGTTTGCAACTGGAGTAAGCGTCAGAATTGGTCACGAATTCGTCACATCGCAGAGATTGCTGAATAAGCAGGGTTGGAGAAGTCGTGAATACAGGCATATATGCGACTGTTCGGACTTTGATGAATAACCTCCTAATTGTGAGTGAAAAGTAAACTGTTAAATATAGTGCAGTATGTTGTACATTGACACCTTCTTTTGTTATTTGCCCACAGGGGGTTATTATCCAGTCAAAATTGGTGATCTCTTCAACGGACGGTACCACGTTGTGCGGAAGCTGGGCTGGGGACATTTCTCTACAGTCTGGCTCTGCTGGGACTTACAGTGAGTGGCATTTACTGCAGTGGAATTAAGCTAGTAGTGACAACATTCACAGGCAATCAGTGTGACAGTGCACATAAACACATACTTGTCAGCCTTTGGAGAATAAAAACAATATGTTTCCAAAGACAGATCATTTAAACTCAAGACAGAATTAAAAAGCAATTGATAAAACATAAATAATAGAGAAGAAATGTCCAGAGTGTATAAAAAGTGAATAACAACATTTTTCTTGTTGCTCCAGGAGGAAGCGGTTCGTAGCCCTGAAGGTTGTGAAAAGTGCTGTACATTATACAGAGACTGCTGTGGATGAGATTAAACTGCTGAAATGTGTAAGTTCCAAGTTCCAATGGGGGTTATTCCATAAGGTGAGAATTCGACTTGTCGAATTCTCAAACAGCGCATTCCCATAGTAAATCCGTGATAATTTCCCCATTGTAAAGTCGTGACAATTTTTTAATGTTAAGATTGCGACAATTTTCCCATAATAAAGTCGCGACTGTGACAATATTCTCATTATAAAGACGCGAATGCGACAGTAGCAGCCTATTGCGACTGTCTTTATCTGGCGAATTCGCACCTATATGCAACAATTTGGATTTTAGTGAATAACCCCCTATAGATTAACACAGGCAGGCCAATACTGACCTCACTTCATGGCAAACCAGCGAGTTAGAGCACCAGATCACATTGTATGACCCTTTCATTCTCTCTCCCTTTCTCCTAAGGTCCGGGATAGCGACCCAAGTGATCCCAATCGAGAGATGATGGTTCAGCTTATTGACGATTTCAAGATCTCTGGGGTGAATGGAGTTCGTATCCTTCATGGTGAATCAGTTATTAAATAAGCAAGGAGAAGTAATGACTTAAAATATTACAATGTCCCTAAAGCATATACTTTATTGTAGTGCTTGTTATATGTATTTAAACAACACAGCTCAATGCCTCTGTTACTTATAGTTGTCTTAATATGCTCTACAGTGTGACTCTAATTCTTTTAAAGGTGAAGTAAAGTAAACCAAGAAAAAAAAAAATTCTTCTGCAGAACAATCCATGTACATTATCCCCCTCCCATAGTTACTGCCTCATTTAGTGCACTGTCATTGTGTGCATGCGCAGAAGCCCTGTTCGCCCTGTAGCACATGCACACATAATATGGATGTTCTGGATTCAATATTGAAGTATACAATCTCCTATTTACCCAGGCCTCACTGAGCATTTCTACTTTCATGAAAACATCCTTCTTAAGAGGGATTTTTAGGGTGGTGTATTTCTGTGGTCAGTTTATGGATTATTATAGAAGCACACCTCCCAACCTTCCAGTTGGGCAGTGTGGTTCCGTTTTGGTAGTGAGATTAACAGTGTACCACATACTATATTCTGATTGGCTGTGCCCCATTGACATCACTAGTAATGTCACAGATGCAATGCCCGTTTTCTCCTGATTGGCCAGTTTTCTTCTTAACCTACCAAGATATCTGCATGGTACTAGAAGTACTGGGACATCAGTTACTAAAGTGGATCATTAAATCCAATTATGAGGGTTTGCCACTTCCTTGTGTCAAGAGCATCTTGCGACAGGTGAGACATCAATAATGTCTGTGATATGAGAAGGTGGTGAAGGGAGCGCTTTGTTTGTATATATACACGTGAATACCATATGCACTGGTTTCAGGGTTTTCCCTAAGGTGCACAAGTAATTGTAACCTATAGTAAACAATAATCAATTGGATTGTTTAGGATTGAAGCAGGAGGAGGTGGCCCCAGTAGCAATTCTGCACAGGGGCCTGGGGATATTTAGGTACGCTACTAAGGGTAAACTGGAAGCCCACAAATAAGAGCTAATTGTGGGTAATCCCCAGAAGCTTGTTGCTGAAGATCTTCATATGTAGTTGGAGGTGCAGAGAACCAGGGAATCCCTGAATAGTTCCTTCTGTAGATCTGTGATGCAGGTAGCAGAAGTTCAGGGCTGTTTCTAGGGTGTAGGGTGCCACGTGGTATCATGCCCACCCTGTCGCCCTCTGCTTTTCCCTCTCCTGGATCTCTTCCAGAAATGGATTTATGTTGTATAGGGGGTGTACGGGCAAAGGGGGGGGGGGGGGGGGGGGGGGGTTATATCTGTGTCAGTGCAAGCTCCTCCATGCAAACAACGGCTGCATTAAGTATACTATTATGAAAGTCACCCTGAGCGAATATAAGGTATAAAACTTCACTGGTGTAATTCCACAGACATTCCCCAATCTGTACAGGCACTGCGCTGCTTAGCTTCATAGAGGATCATGGGAAATATAGGTAGGAACAGAGGGAGAGATAGTGAAAAAGGTATCCTAGTTTGCCTGTTGTTTTGTCAGCTCTGTAAAAAGCTCAGCAGGTCATTTCTGGCTGTGTGTAAATATACTTCAGAGGATGACGTGCCTGTGTACAAGTCACTATATTTAACTTTCATCATAAACCAGTGGAGAGTTTGGCCAGGACAACATTCATTACAGATAACAATGTCACGATGCAGCGGTTAGCTCCACAATGCAGCAGTAAACTCCACGCTGCACTCAGCCATCATTAGCCAAGCCGCTACAATGTACTGATTCTTTGTTTAGAAGCATTGCTTAAAAGAGACCTAAAGTCAAAAAATAAAAAACAACAGTTAAAATACTTACCTTATACTGAGCCAATTGATTACAGTCACAGCATGAGCTGCGCTGTAATTAGCTGGCAGCCGATGCTTCCCTCGGCGCCTCCTGCACAGCACTGGCTGACACAGAAGCCAGTGCGAAGCTCCTTCTTCTCCTTCCCCAGCCTCATACATCATCACACTCATTTCATGGAGCGTTCTCATTGGCCCTCGCAATGAACGTGATGATGTTTAAGCCCTGAAACACCCAAGGTGTAACAGGTTGGGATGAGCTGCGACAGCCAGCGCTGTGAAGAAGTGTTGGGGGAAGCATCAGGTGCCGGCTAATTACAGCGCAGCTCATGCTGTGACTGTAATCAATCAGTTCTGTATAAGGAAAGTATTTTAACTGTAGTTTATTATTTTTTTACTTTAGTTCTCTTTTAAAGGGACACGAACATCAGGAAAATAATTGTTCCATTTGGATTGGCCTGGCAGTTTATTCCTAGGCAGCATCATCTTACAAAGCTGAACTAGCGATATTTTTTATTGTCTTTATAAATGTAGCTTTCTATGGCACCTCATGAATATGTAATATATAAAGTTATATAGAAAACAATGGGAAGAGGAAGGGTTTGATTACTACACAGATATAAAATGACTGCAACCATAATAGAGGGAAAATAAATGCAAATAGTAATATACCAGGAAATTGTGTTGGGGATCAACAGTAAATTGTCAACAGATTTTCTTCCCTTTTAACTAACTATGCTGCCACATGTGGTTACATACAGGTATTACAGGGCTTGGACTACCTGCACACCAAGTGTAAAATTATCCACACTGACATCAAGCCAGAGAATATCCTGATGTGTGTGGGAGAGGGCTACATCCGACGGTTGGCAGCAGAGGCAACCATCTGGCAGCAGTCTGGAGAGCCACCACCATCTGGGTCTGCTGGTGAGAATTTCTATACACTTGTACTATATATATCAATAGTATAGTATAGTATATTATTGCTGTTACTCTATTCACACACTGGTACCATGCAGCATAGTCCCAACACATTGTACAATACTCTATCCTTTACTATTCTACATTCTACCATGTACTATACTCTTCCCTCTCACTACTACTCACTTTACCTTACACTATACTCCTTCCTGTCATTACTCCTCACTCTGCCTTACACTATACTCCTTTCTGTCACTACTCCTCACTCTGCCTTAC
>WMED01022844.1:0-11582 GCA_019650415.1 Pipa parva | reverse complement strand
TACAATATTCTCATTATAAAGACGCGACTGTGACAGTAGCAGTCTTTATCTAGCGAATTCACACCAATACACACCAATTCAGACTATAGTGAATAACCCCCTAAGTCTGGAAAGAAGAAATCGAAACAAAAAAGATAAATGGGCAAAATAGTTGAAATGTGCTACAGACAGTAAAATACCAGGTCAAAATACTTTCCAGTGCATTTCAACCTTTAAGAAATATGCCTCCTACATAGAAAAAAAAAAAAAAAAAAAAAAAAAAAAAAAAAAAAAAAAAAAAAAAAAAAAAACTTTATACACATGTACTGTGCAAATACAAAATGATATTTAAAAATGATTAAGACGCCTTAGAATAGACATTTGTTAAATCGGATCAATTAGCCACGATCACTACCAAGTCAAGGTTAACAGATAAAGTAATGAGTCAATATCTGCGTGGGATACTGTACAGAAATATGTTTAAAATGGGATTATGAAAACACAGATTGGTAGGACAGTTTTGTTTAACATGGTAACAGACTGGAAAACAGACCTTTGTTCCACTGCTTTTATATTTTTACAGTGGCTGTTATGAGATAACTGCCTCATTTATTGAAGCTAGGATTTCCATAGTAACATTTAGCTCTCCAATATTTTATTTCCAGAAAAACAATCAATTAAACTAACTGCTTAAAGGGAAACTGGCTTCCTTAGAGATTGTGAAACAGTAAGCTCAATGCAATGTCTTATATGTCCTGGAGACAAGTGAATCAACTTGAAAAGGTTCCTATTGCCAAATAAAGACTATAGTTGCTTATCTACATTTTTATAGCAGTTTTTGCAAAGTGAAATGTGGCAATTTCAGTTTTTGCAACTGAAAACACACACTGCAGGATAGTTTGGCACAATACCATTAACACACATGAAAATCCCAGTAGAGTATATTAGAGTGACTCCACATTTACAAAGTGAATGCAAGGGCCACCAACACCTGGTAAAGAAAACCTCCATTTGGATTTTCATGGTAGTTATTTATATGCAGTAGTTGGAAAACTATCAACACAACACCTAATTTCTTCTTTTATATAGTAAATAGTGTGTATTGCATTTTACATCTATAATTTACAGTTACATACTTTAAACGTTTACTGACTGTGCTTTATTTGAGCTAGTCTTTCTCCCTTACACTCCTGCTAAAATCTATTTAGGTGAATCCTGTGAGCTGGTGTCCAATCACAATTCAGTTAATTTTGCAGTATCTGTGAATGAAAAATTTAAAGCACATCAACTATTTAAATAAATAGTAATGAGACTATAAAAGAAATGGAAGGGTGCTCTTTTACTAACAGTCAAAGTGTAGAATTTAAAGTGTGGCGCTGCAATAATCGGTGGGTAACAGATCATCACAGTTAAAAGACGTAAAGTGGTGTGTAAATACATGAACAGCATAATGTTGCTAACCGTACAAGGATGAGCACATTTCAGAAAGTAGGAACAGGCTGCATTAGTGGCTCTTTTATATAGTCTTTCTAGAATCTCTGTCATAAAGTGAGGAAGCAATTAAACAAAGGTCTACAAATATGGTTTAAGAAAAGAAAACTGGTCCGACTATGATCTACATTAGCTAAGAGTATAGACATGAATTTAGACATTGTTACTATGGATTAAATATGGTCTGTATTCGGAGTAGAAACACAAACAGAAAGAAGAAACATCCAACACCTGAAGTCTCAGGGGGAATTCACTATCTTCCGAAGTGAGGTGCGTAGTGTTCGCCTCACTTCGGAAGATAGTGAATTCCCCCCTCAGTCAATTTGCCCATTATATACAAGATCCATTTGTTTATGGATCATTACATATTTATGAATATGGTCTTCTCCTAAATATATTTTATAATCAAACATCGAATAATACCAGTTACCTCTAACAAGAGTTCAGCAACTGCCTCTTATAGATATATTAATCAAAACAGACTGCATCTTTATAAAAACAGTCAGTAAACTTTAATCTGCATCCCATGCTTATTTCAAAATTGATTATATGTTTTTTTCGCATATCAGAGACTGATTATTATAAAGGATCTCATGGGCTGTTCACCTGTAATTTTTGTGTATTTATATGCTGTAGGTGGGCTCAAATGGTGTTTGACACCATTTTGGGCATTGTTTACAAGGAAGTAAATGCACTGTTAGCCTATACAAGAGTTAAAAAGTCAGTTGTAACTTCTGTCTACTATCAGTTGAATATTCCCCTGCCAACAAAATCTGTGCGGCAACAGTTGAGAGAACCTGGCCAGCTTATTACTGAACAGGGCGTCAGTTCAGTAATATGCTTTTCGCAGCATCTCACAATTGGGTGGAAAGCTTCCCTGCATTGATAAGACCCTTACTTCCAGGTTCGTTGTGTTTTGGAACACATATGCATTCCATTAGTTTGCACCGGCTGTTGATTTATATAGCCCCAGGCTGAAAAAGGTTGATCATCATTGATATAGTAGGATAGACAGGTCGCGTTAATCTACAGATGCAAAATAAATGAGTATTGCAATATCTGGGGATACTTTTTTTTTTTATTTGGACTAACAATCAGTTTGGACAGATTATAGCTCCTGAACTTAGTGTTGCTTGAGACTTGATAAAGGAAAAAGACAAAATTCTTGAAAGCTTGTCCATCCAAACTAACCGTTAGTCCAATAAAAAAAAAGGTATCACCAAGTATTGCTATGCTCATCCTTTTTTGTATCTGTGGACTAACACACTCTATCCTAACTAATATTAATATATATATTTATTTTAGTTGACAACCAGCCACTTTAACCGAAATAAAATGCAAGTGGTTGTATGTTAAAGCATAAAGTTAAGGCATTTCATCCCCTTACTGCTGAAAAATGGACTGGGCTCTGACTGAAAAATAATATAAGCTAAATTGACCTCACTGCTGCCTGCCTATGTGGTAATGAAAAACAGCCAGGTGATTTAATTCAACTGCCAGAGAACAAAGCATCTGACAAAATTAGCCATGAATGAGAGGTTTTAGACTGAAAAAACATACAGACTTCAAAAAGGGAAGAACTCTATTGATAATATTTACACAGCTATTAAAATGAACAAGAAATGCACATACCAGTATGTGTTCTCAGGTGAGCTTTTAAATGGGATGACTTTGTATAAACCTTTGTGCACCCTGAAACAGAAAGAAAACATGGTTGTTACTACAGAAACTGAAGATTTTAAGAAACAACAGATTAGCAAACATACCTAGTCATTTAATTAATAGCCAGCCAAGTAAAAATGTATTATTTCCCAGGCCATTGGCAGCCCAAATACCGGAGTCGCTCTTACAATTTTATCAGCTAAAAAATGTGCACAATTCAAATTCCTCCAGTGCTCCATATGAATAAAAAAAAAAAAAAAAAAAAAAAAAATCTTCCCTAATGTTACAACAGGTGTAGTTTGTCAAATGCCAGCACATGTGTATTTATTCCTATTGAGAAGTCTTATTTATCGAAGTTATTCCTAGCTCTAGATAGCCATCAGCATTCTTGCATTCTAAAAATACCTAGGGAGATTCCAGAATTATAAAGTATAGCACAGTTTATTATTACTTTGGTATTTGCAACCGGTAACATAAAAGTAACTCATTTGTGTCTGTGTAAATCTTGACCTCGCTGATTTGTTTTTCTGAGCTAAAGGCACAGGCTTTTACAGGCATTTAGCTTGCCAGCCAGCTTGTACTTAGCCTTTGGAAAGATATCTTCTGGCAACAACTGTAACAAATATCCCTGGCTCTACAGAGCACAGGGGGCTCGGGACCACCCCCTCTTATCATCTGACCTTGCATTACTGTGTACAACCATGCAGATAGGCTTAACGTAGCTTACACATGCGGAGACTGAGGCTGTGCTGTAGGCACATGGCACAGCCTTTGTGAAACGATTAACTCGAAAGCATTTAGCATACCAGCCAGCCTGTGGCTTTAGCTCTCCTTTAATGTCAAACACTAAAGAATGTCTATAGTGATAAATATACATTCCCACACAAGAGATCGCAACAGATAGTTTAGTTTAGAATAGAATGCTGCATGTTGTATTTTTTCAGCTGGGAAAAAAGTTAAAGAAAATGGCTCATAATGAAAGTCAATGATGTTTAACAACAGCATCAAGAGACCAGACAAGAGATAGACAAATTAAAAACACAGATAGTGGTGACAAATAGGCAAAAAAAAAATCTAAATGAATAGGCTGGTTTTAACTTTTATAACTATTGTTCTTTGAAATACAACAGAAAGTTTCTATCCCCATTTTGTAAAAAACAAGTTTGCCATTCAAAGGAATTATTGTAGAATTTATTTGATTAAAGATTTTTCTACATAGTTGTCTATTTGGCTAAAATCCATAAAGTGTATTTTATTTTCTGAAAAACTTGGCAGTAAGCTTACTAGTGTGGCCCCGGCCTTAGCTTATCAAGATTCATGCAGTGTCCCAGGAAGCCAAATTAGAAAGGAAAACCTTATATACTCTCTACTTATTTTTAAGAGTTCTGGAATTACACATTCAGTATAGTTTAGCTATGAATGCATTTAAAGCACATCAATTTTTTGTTAACCATTGACATATAGGCCTGTTTACAATGAACAGTAGATGCATTATGTTCCTCAAAACAATAAACAGTGTGTTCATCTTGCCTTTCTGGGCCAAGTTAAAGGGGAATCCTAAATGAAAGCCAGCGTGTGCATAGGTAAAACAGTCCAATATGCCTGCCCTGAAGTTTTTTTATATGGCAGTCGATACAGGTGTTCGATTAACTAGGGCAGGGGTTGGCAAAGTTAAATAAGGAGGGAGCCATTTCACTCCCTCCTCCAGCGGCGACTATTTTTTAGTGAGCTGCGAAGGGGGAGGAGCGCACTTCTCCCGACCACGTAACCTGCCGATGGACAATCAGAAGAGCATTCAGAGGTCATGGGCGGGGCTTCGGAGGTGTGCTCTGAGCCGCAAGTGGCTCAGAAGCTGCACATTGCTGAACTAGGGGCTTAAGATTACCCCCCACACACACACACCACCCGGAAAGCAGCAGTGTCCAGGATGTAGTAGGGTGTGTGGGGTTCCTAACCCCCACCAATGGCAATGCCCAAATCCTTCATTTCAATGATAAATAAAGAACAGGGGCAGCCAAAGTTTAAGATTTAGAGCAGGCAGGGTGGACTGATTTTGCCAAGCACAGATTGGTTGTTATTTACGATGCCAGCTAGCCTGAGGCTTTTAGCTCCTCATTATTATAAATTAAACTAAATAAAAGCTACCAACATTGTCACTTGTAGACAAACTCTGAAAATATTTCTCAGCACAAAATTTCCCTAAAATCCATCAGGTCATGAGAAGTTAATGCAACACCATATACAGCACAGAAAAAAGCAAAATAGGCATTTTAGAAATATCTACTATTACTACATTATATTCCACATGCACACACACAAAAAAGTCTTTAAAAATTAATATTTTAGTACACCCCTGCCCATTTTGATGCAAAATGCATATCTAGTATCCAGAGTTGCACATATAAAAAAAGAAAATAGAGCAATCTATTAGAAGTGCACCCATAATATGAACACTAAATAAAAACAGAACCCAACATGACTGAACATTTACTTGCACAAAAGATTAGCCATCCTGCTGAATAGCATGCAATGGGTGGCACCAGATCATTCTGTATGCACACAACATTCCTTCACTTCATATTTACGGGGGTTACTGGCTTGTCTGAATTGTTGCGTACAGTTGTGAATTCACCAGCTAAAGACAGTCGCAATAGACTGTTATTGTCACAGTCGCGTCTTTATAATACGAATATTGTCACAGTCGCTACCTTACTATGGAAATAGTCATAGTAGCAACTTTAAAATTGTTGTGGTCGTGACTTTACAACGGGAAATTTGTTGCGGTTGCGTATTTGCTATGGGAATCCACTGTTTTAAGAATTTTTTAAAAGCCACTGTTTTAAGAAAGTCGAAATTTCACTTTAGTCAATAACCCCCTTAATGTCACATTTGAAATATCCAGTTGTACCTCAGTGCAGGTAAAAAAATAAATAAATAAATATCTATCTCCAAAACAGAGGACAGCAATGTCATGTGAACCACAAGAGCTGCAACAATACTATTTAATGATCACCTGCAGTGCTGCCGTTATTCTTACTGTTATTGATGGTAACAATATGGTACCTTTAATTTAGATGCAAAACTGCAAATATGCAGAGAAGGAATTTAGTGAGGAGCAAGTCTTTTTAACATAACCTGCTACTAAAAAAATCACTTGTACATGTTGTATACCTAGAACGTTTGAAAGTAAAAAAGGTACCCCACCCCCATTCACAAAAACCTCCACCTATACCCTGACATTTTCCTTTTCTCTTTACAGACAGACAACCTATGGGTTTCTGGGAAACCTGCCCATGACTATTTCTAAACACCCTATACATTAAAATAAACCCTAATCATAAATACATTTAACTAAAGAGCAGTAAGTGAAACCTATGCATTCAGCCTTGTTGAAGAGCTGATATGCTCTTTAGAGATCAACACATATGACCCTGCTATTGTATGAGGTATCTTAAGTACACACAATATATGCCCATAACAGTGGGCAGCAATATCATATGAACCACACATTTAAAACCAAAGATATAGATATCACGTTCAAATGTCATATCTGAGCTTTTTTGGGACCTTTGGGCTGAATAACTGAGGTTTTGCACAAAAGTAGACTTTGTATATTATAGATTCCTTTTAAATTTTGGTACCTCAATGGAATAATTTCTCAGATCTTATGTTGCAGGTAAAGAAATTGAAATAAGTTTCTACTTGGAAACAGTTTTTAACTGTTATCAGTTATAGAATATATTATACTTACATATGGGAATGTATTTTTGTGTCCTCTCCTATCCATTTCAATTGATAAGACACTAAGGGGGTTATTCACTAAAGTCCGAATTCCACTGTCGCAGTCGTGACTTTTTTATGGGAAATTTGTCGTAATCTTAACATTAAAAAATTGTTGCGACTTTACAATGGGGAAATTGTAGCAGATTTGCTATGGGAATCCGCTGTTTGTAAATTTGACAGTCGAATCTGCACCTTAGTGAATAATCCCCTAATTCTCTCTAGCACAGAATGTAGAAAAAGGGACCATTCAGTCACTACTGGATACAGCCTGGGGGGTATTTACACAACAGAAGGTGAAGGAAAAATGATAATGAAAACTTCAATAGTGTGAAACTATTTAGAATAATGTCATACCATTTTTCTGCAGCAACGGCTTTGTTTTGTGTTTCCATGGTCTAAAACTCCTGATCATTCACCTATCTGGATACTGCAGGGAACAGGCATATTTTAGGTGTTCCTTCCAGGTAATTAAACTGGAAGGAGTTTGAGTTGTTTTACCACTGCCAAAAGCCACAACAAGTAAAATCTCATTTAACTTTCTTGAATTTCAGCCATTTTTTCAGTGAAAGAGCCAGACAGACTTACATGATTAAAGAACATACAAGCACCAGCAAATTAATGCAAATCATTTTTAAAAGTAGTCTATTTATTCAGGTACAAAAATAGTTTAATTCTGAAAAAGGATCCTCTTAATAGAAATTACATATTTATATTTATTAATCAGTTATAAATAAGTTTCTTACCAGGGTAGTCACAATAATGAATGCGCCTTTTTTCCAGATCTGGGTTGTTTCTGCGGTTATAGCGAACAGGCTGAATTGTAGCAGTTGTCATTGCCACCTGTGCAGGTAAGCTTGGGTTGTGAATTGCCATCTTGGATGCTATTGTGGCTGCATAGGATGGAGGAGGGTTTATGCTTTGAAGAAGTTCTGCTTGTCTATCTGGACTGCCAGGTTCAGAGCTAGGGGGAGAAGGTGGGAAGTAAGTCCCTTCTTGCTGGTGAAGATATTGGCTAGGTATGCCATATGAGCACTGATGGATGCTCTGAAATTGTTTCATTGCAGTCTGTGCTACAGGGGGAGAAAGGGTGGTAAAACCAGACATTTCAGTGGACATGGAAGCACTGTTAATAGTGTTCATTACAGAAGACTGGCTTGCTGAACTAGTCATATCAATATCTGGTGAACTTAACAGTTGATATAGCTGGCCTTGTTGAGGATTTACAGAAAGCTGAAGCTCTGGAGAAGGAAGCTCTTGTTTAATGTAAATATTATTTACATCTGTGTTTTGGTGGGAACTAAAGATACTGGTAAATTCTGGAAGAGTTTGTGTGGTTGCAGGATCATTTTGCTGATTGAATACGGAAGGAGGTTCAGTCTTGATATGGGTCACAGGTGGCCTCTGGGACTTATATAGGCTTGTTCTTAGGTGAGTAATGTCAGGAAGAAAAACATTCATATTTATACTGTAAGGCAATCCATCACTGTCATTAAAGAACTGGTCAATGCCTGATGCACTGTCTCTCCTGTACTTTTTTTGTTCTGGCATAATGTCAATTGGAGGAGGATGAGGGGACAGATATTTATCCATTTCACATCTAGTCTGTGGAAAATAAGAAAAAAAAAAACATTTTTGTGAAAAAACAAAACAAACAAGTCTAGTGTGTATAGTTGTCCCTGTAATGAATGTAAGTTAAACACAATTAAAATGATAAAATACAGTCAATTGGGTGATGCACAAATAACTTCCCCTTCTTATCTAGCAGAATAGCTGAGGCCAGCACAGGAGCATACTTGATACTATTTTCCCACATATTGATATTTACAAAAATAAATCCAATGAGGCAAGGAATGCTGGATAATTCTTTATATTCATTATATCAGATTAAAAAGAAAAAGTCAAAATCATAGCAACGTGCACTGCATTAAATTACATTAAAAATAAACATTAATAATGTTAAAGGTTAAAAAGGTATGTATATATGCTCTAAAAAAAAAAAAATAGCAACATTTTGGTGTGTGACATGTTCTACAATAAACTTTCTCTTATCTACATTAACAGCAGTCAGTAAGTGCAGCAATGGAGGCTGTAGGCTAACATATTAGGAGTACAGTCATCAGCCAAACATTTATCATGTACTGTTTAATAGACAAATGCTACATTCCCCCTTGTACTGTAAAAACTCCAGTCATTCCTAAAGCCATAGGCATTCCCCAAAATGAATCAGCTGACAAATGGAAAACCAGTGTAATAATGCACTTCAAATCATCTTCTGCAAACATGGGGAACATCACTTCCTAAAAATATATTTACCCACAAAAGCCTCATCCCATCTGACTTTTACAGTTCTGTTATAAAACCAACGCCTGCAGCTTTCTTGTTAACAGGAAAAGACTTGTAAAGCTGTATTGCCAATATTACTTACACACATGCAATAAATAATGAGGAGCACAACTGGTACATTTGGGTGTTAAAAAAAAAAAGGAATAATCCACACGTTTGCTTACAGGTGTATTTTAACTACGCCTTGTATTGTCAGATTATAGGGGAAGATGGGAACCATAGTTCAAGCAGTGCAGATTGGTAAATGCTACATGTATAATACACAAACACATTTATATATATATATATATCTCAAGCTATTGCTTCTATCTGGCTTGAGAAAGGACAGGTGTGTCCGAATAAATGTTCGCTCTTGTTTTAAAAGAGTGCTGTGGAGGTCGAATATATATATATCATACATACACACACACACACACACACACACACACACACACACACGTGTGTGTTGCAGTACTTGGTACATTTTTCATTGGACAAACAGTCAGGTTTAGACAGACAAGCTTTCAAGAGGTCTTTCCTCCCTTTTTCAAGTCTCAAGCAATACTGAGTTTAGAAATTAGAAGAGAGTGACAAAGCCATACAAACATTATACTAAAATAAACTATTGGAACATAAAGCAATCAGGTGTCATAAATACTGCTAGGAATAGGTTAGAGCTGACAAGTGGTTGGGGGGGGGGGGTGATGGGGGTGATAACAGTTTTAAAGCAAATGGAAATAAAATACATAATTTAGCATTATATAAAGTTATAATAGTGAGATAGAATGATAGAATGCAATACTGTGGACTAACAAGACCACTATATCCCGCTCTATACACACACACACACACACACACACCTATACAAGAAAATTCATTTTAATAGAGATTGATAATGTTGCAATAATTCACGTTATTTTGACGCCTTTACTCAGAATCAGAGAGGGGTTGCAACACTGCATTACACACAGACTGTTCCTCTCCCTCCTGCACATGTTCCCAGAATATTAACCAGTAACGACTAGAGGATGCTGGATTTATTCCCTATGTGAGTCCACTTTATTAATGGCCTCAGTGGGAGCTAGTTCTGCACTCAGCCCAACACTTGCTGAAGCCGCACATGCAGCCAGGGGAGGTGTGAGTGTAGCGGGAGACAGGGAAGCCAGGCTGCCCCAGTACACAGCATGACCAGGGTACGTGCAGTTCACCGAGTGCTTTGCCGCTTGTGATTACAGCTCGGGCAGCTGCTGTGGGATCCTTGTATGAGTGTGTGTGGGCGGCTGCTCTCGTACCAGGTGGACAGCGCCCATTGATAGATTGAATGTCTCCTCAGTACCCAGCCAACCTCTCGCATGGTACACATGGCATACAGTGCCAAAAGCTTAGCGGAAAAGTAGCAGTGCCCATTTCACACACACTGGTACAGCCCTGTCCATAAGCTGCCCCGGCAGGTATGCCTGTCACTGTACTACACTGCCAGATTTATTACAGACACATGCTGCTCCTTACAGAACTACAACTCCCATCAGCCCTCGCCAATCCCGGACACAGACACCGTACCACCTGGCGGTGCCAACACAGGCTAGTGAGCCTTACCTGCACCATATCATCAGCCAACAACCGGGAGCTCTTCATGTCCTCTCCAAACATTGCCCCTCCGGTTATCTGCTCCCCCCGGTTAAGCTGCTGTCCCCCATTACCTCCCAACACGGGCTTCAGCTGTGTAAAAACCGGCTCGTCCAAGCGCTGTAGCCTGGCACTCATGGTCAGCACTGTAGTAGCCATGTACACGGGCGGCACACAGTGGCAGCGGGCACACAGTCACAACGGGCGGGCGCACAGTCACAGCGGGCGCACTGCTCCTCAACTCTCCCCCTGCTAGAAAGTTCCCCTGAATCACAACGGAGCCGACCAAGCACGGGATGCTACCTGCTGCAGGGTGGATCCCGCTTTATTCCGGGGCAGGTCGCTAGGGGTGGAGCTATGAGACAAGCGACCTATCCGATTGGTGCGTGGGATTCTACAGGCAGAGAACTGAAAGTCTCCCACCTTCCAGGCCGCGTGTGTAAGAGTGTGTGTTTGTGTATATATGTATGTGTGTGTATGTTTGTGTATATATGTATGCATGTGTGTTTGTGTGTATATTTATATATATGTGTGTGTGTTTTTTATATATGTATGTATGTGTGTGTTTGTGTGTATATGTATATATATGTGTGTGTATGTATATATGTGTGTATGTGTGTGTATATATGTGTGTATGTGTGTGTATATATGTGTGTGTTTGTATGTATATATGTATGTGTGTTTGTGTATATATGTGTGTGTGTTTGTGTATATATATG
>WMED01022842.1:0-11582 GCA_019650415.1 Pipa parva | reverse complement strand
CTAATACACAGACATCAGCACACCTACCCCTCCCTTACTTCTAATACACAGGCAAATATACAAATGACATTGCTTAGATTATATATGTCCCTCTATAAAGCCCCTACCATACCTATATAAATACCCAGTGCTGAATTTGTATAAAAAAATTGGCCAGTCACCCCTTCCCAAACCCAACCCCCCAGGAAACTCCATGGATTTCCCTGCAATTTACTGGTAACACTGTATTGCCTGACCCAACCAAAATTTAGCCCTGTAATTACCACATCTTATTCACTAACAATCCTCTACCTTACTTTCATAAATACCTCAATTTATTCCTTTATCAACTCTACCTAGTTAAATATCTCAATTTGTCCTTTTATCAACTCCCCTAGCTTACCTACATAAATACCTCCTTATACATCTATCAACCCCCGATCATACCTACATATTCCTCATTTATCCGTCCTTCAACCCCCTATCATACCTAAATAAATACCTCACTTTATCCCTTTATCAACCACCCTTCCATGCCTACATAAATACCTCACCTTATCCCTCATTCAAACCCCATACCTTACCTACATAAATGTCTCACCTTACTTATCCCTCTATCAGCCCTCCTACCATGCTTACATAAATACCTCACCGAATCCCTCCAGAAATCCCCCTACCATACCTACCTAGCTTACCTTCTCCCAATATCATCCCCCTACCATAGCTACCTAAATACCTCACCTTATCCCTCTATCAACCTACTATCATACCTACATAAATACTTCCCATAATCCCTCCATCAACCACCCTTCCATACTTACATAAATACCTCATCTTATCCCTCTATCAACCCCCCTACCATGACTACATAAATACCTCACATTACTTATCGCTCTATCAACCCCACTTGATTATTTATTTACCATTATCTATTTACCACACCAACATAAATACTCACCGAATCCCTCCAGAAATCCCCCTACCATGCCTACATAAATACCTCACATTACTTATTGCTCTATCAACCCCACTACCACACCAACATAAATACTCACCGAATACCTCCAGAAATCCCCTTACCATACCTACCTAGCTTACCTTCTCCTGATATCATCCCCCTACCATAGCTACATAAATACCTCACCTTATCCCTCTATTTACCAGGACATTAGGGGTCACTAATAAATAGATTTTCTCCTTTTCATCCCCTGTTCAGTCTCTATGACTGTCTTTTATCCTTCCTCTTTACTGTTTTACCTTGCTCTTAGAGCAAAAACCCCTCTGAAGCTGTGATATTTGGTTTCAATGCAGCCAGTGGATAGACATCTAAGGGGCGAAACTTAATAAAATCGAAAATCGCAAAATTGTGATATCGATATTGCTGATATTGTGATATTGAACGATTTTTACCGATATCGCAATATCGATAAACTTCCAATATTGCTATATCAGCAATATCAATATCGCGATATCAGTAAAAATCATTCAATTTTCGATTTTATTAAATTTCATCCTAAGGCAATATCGATATCACGATATTGAAATTCAAATGAAATGTTTCATCTGTTCATTTCAATAGCAAAAATCCATAATATCGCTGGAAAATTCAATATCGCGATACCAGTAATATCGATATTGTGATATTGGTAAAAATCATTTGATATCGTGATTTTCGATTTTATTAAACTTCGCCCATTTAGAATCCTGCAGATCTCCATAGGCGATGGTGTTGTGATGTTATTGTACTGAAGCCATGCAGGGAATAAATAAATTGGTAAGCCCAGATATGTACAGAACCAGCTCACTCCTGCCACCTGGCATTAATATAAAGAAAGCCAAGAATACTGGTATTTTCCTCTGGTTTGTTGTTGTAGTTGAAGGTTTCCAGGAATGAAAGATTCCTTTCAGAATCAGTTATTGGATGTTCAATTGTATCCTAGGAAAAAGAAAGCACAGGAGAAAATTCTATCTATGGATTTATTTTTCTTTGAATCAGGCTTAAAGATTGATATAACCAACCATGTCTAGGCATTAGCAAGGTACATGCAATGGCAATTCTGCATTATAATAACAACTCTGTTTATTTAGTTGGAAGCTGGGTGTAACTTTCCCCAGCTCCATCCTATAGATAGATGTAAAGATGGGGTGTTACCTGATCTTCCCATAAACCCCACAAGTGATGATATGGATTCAAATTTAGAAGCTAAGAAAAAGAAATGACCAATGGTAGTGTTAGACTTAAAATAATGACTGTGTTTTGGACTCTGTCAACAGATAAATAAAAATACTGTAATTTCATTTGATATCATTTTCCATAAATATTGTCACCTCTCAGGAGATTTCTAGACTCATCCAGTCTGGGTAATTGGGTGTATAATACACGATTGATTGGATGACCTCGTCTGTTGAACTGTTATAACAGAGAACTGCCAGTGGCCATTTTGTAGATGATAGTAGCGAATGATCATTCAATGGATGCATTGTATTCCTCCTGCACAGGGATCTTGAAAGAAAGGAATAAACATGACCCCCCCAGGACTTTAGTGATATGCATTTACACATTTCTAAAATATTGTAATAATAATAACCACCCTCAACATTTTTGTTAGAACCAAGTATAGATCTTTGGAAGAGTTACAACTTACTGTATACTTGACATAAAGATTACCAAAACATTACCTTATCTCACACAAAATGCAAAGACACATAATAAGTTGTACACCTCATACAAATGTGGAAATGTTCAACATAAACATTAGTTATAAATCATTAGAAATTATAAATCCAGAATTTAATACTGCAAATACTGTATGGATATTCATTTACAGGAAAATAATTTGCAGTCTAGTAACTGAGAGCATTCTCTATTATAAGGAAGATAGAATTATAAAAACCAACCTCTGATTGGTTGCTATTGGTTCTCTGTAAAATATTGGCCCGTTGATGAATTCCCTTTTTTAGTGCAAAAAGAGACATTACTTTATAGGAAATACTAATTAAATTCAATCTAGCCATCCTCAAGGTAAATGGCATCTATATTAGCCATTCAGATTTTTTCCCAGCACTACCTTATCTACAATGTTTGTCTTCTGGGCTCCTAGTTGTTTCCACCTCTTATACTCTCATCTGAGCTTATCATTCATTTCTTCCTTCTTTCTCCCTAGTCTTTTATATCTCTGCTACTCTCTGGTCTTGGTCTTTTCCTAATACCTGACTTGTCGTCTTCAACATCTCTCCTGTTTTTCACTGAGCTCCTAATTTTTATATTTTGGCTTTTAATCTCTACTTAATACAAAATACTTCTCTCCTCTTGGCTCACTGCTAAAGTTTAATTTTGTTCCTCTTGCCTTCTAAATCTACTAGTGTCTTACTTTCTTCTGGATTCTCTTTCTTGTTTCTTTCGTTCCCATTATAATTCACACGTCTCCTACTCTAATTTCTATCTGGCTCCATCCGCTTATCTCTTTATATGCCTTATACTTTTACTTCTAGGGACAGTTATGTGGAACCTGGATGACATTGGTATTTGGTAGTCATGTGAAGGCATCTTGTCAGCTCAGATTACACAAGTTGTTAAAGTAATATTCTTATATTATGGTTTCTTTGTGCATGAATGTAGGAAACCATTCAATATAAATTTCATAGCACTGGTTCTTTGGAATGGCTCTGGCTGTAGGGCATTTTCTTTAGGGGGCATGAATCCTTTATGCAGCAAACTCAGAGAGGCTGGAATTCCTACTCAGCAGATATTTTGCTATATGGCACTGCATCTTTAAGAATTGGTGAGTCTGCCCTTCAAGCATTAGTAATGGGGGCTTCTTAATAAATTTGAGAGGCTCACTAGGCCTCAGCAATACCACTAGTGGAACAAGGACCTTTAGCCGAACTCTACAAAGCTTCCACTGACAATACAATACAATAGATGGCACTTGTACTTTAATAGCGTCAGGCCACTATGTCATCACATGCAACATCATAATGTGCATCAGAGTGCATGCACCTCTATGATGAGGATAACACCTCCTCCCCCTGCTTACTAATATAGTTGACTAGAAGAAAGGGGTACATTGCTTGGCATCTCTCACAGGAGGGATCAGACTGAGAGGCAGCCAGGCAAGGATGAAGTCACTGTTGCAGCAGACACCTACACATGCAACTTCAGATTTTATTTTAGAAATTTTGATATTGCATATTAACTTGTCATTAACAATACTGCTTGTTAGAATTTCAGAAATACTTTACAACCCTGCTGTCCTACCACAAGTGAAGAGGAACAATTTTCTGTTCTGTTTATAGACTGCCAAACATAACAAGTGACCTGAATATTTCATCACGCATTTCTCAATTGGTGTGTTTACATGAATTTTTTTTAGGCACATCATGCAGGAGTTTTCATCAGCTGATGCTCATTTCAAATGTGAAGGGATTAACTAAATTGATTACAAGATGCTTGAAAAACTCATGGTAAATGCATACTGAGTTTATGTGCATTTGCAAGTTACTTACATTTATGTGCACTTAGAGATTTTCAATTGCCAGTGTGCCCATTTACTTAGACGGCCTGAAGAACATCAAATCATTTGATGGAACAGATCTGAACACCGGGCCTCCTGGTGGATAGACCTGCTAAATACTGCCTGGGTCAGGTAACATTTGAATTAAAATGTAATCCATAAGAAACTCAAGGGGTTTGACATTAATCTTATAGATTGATCATGAGTCTCTATCTGGAATACCACCAATAAAATATGAGAAATATGCTATGTCTCTAGCAGGAAGAATAAAACAGACAGTACCATAAGCATCAAAAATAAATCTTCTCATACATTCATGAATTAGTTCCCAACCTTCTTACCTAAAACTATGATAATGTACCCGACAGGCCATTATTCTGATGACTGTCTCCCTGTTATTTCTAGATGAGTAGATGTTATTTATCTTGATGCTCTTTATTTAGCTCTAAATATAACTGATCTCTAAAAAATGCAGTTGATAATATATAAATCTATACTGGGAAGTTGCTGAATTTTACCTGGAGTCTATGGATAAATCTGCTTTAATCCAATAGTTCAATTATTTAAAAAAACAGAAAAGTGCAAAAAAGGTGCACTTCAATAGTGCTTTATCCAATATTATTGGCAATAGAAAGTAAAGGCTCGCCACCCTTATAAAGTAAAGTGATAATAAGTGAAATGGAAAACTTATATCACCTCCAAAATGTGATAAAATTGATAAACAGAAATTAGTAAGGTTAACTGCTCACCAGATGCTTAAAAACAAATTGCTTATAAATCCCAACAAATGGTACACCCTTCCCAGGAACCAGGTACTCTGTGTTTTTCAATGTTGCATTATCTCAGACATAACTTCTCCCAAGATGGTATTCTGTATAAAAGAGATAAAAAAGCTTCCATAGTGTAATAATATCTAGTACTTTAATGAATAAAAAGTGAAAAGGTACTCACAAAAGGAGCATATGACAACGTAAAATGAAACTCAATGGGTTTAACTGCTATTTGGATTTACTTTGGCTTCTGAGGAAGTGGCATTCATCCACGAAACGCATTGAACAAAGAAGAATATACATCTTATCACTACTCCTTATTGATTTGGACTTTCATGTGACCCTTTGATTGTGGACATCACAAACCACTGTTTTAAACCCATTGAGGTTCATTTTGCCATCTTGGGAGAAGTTATGTCTGAGATAATGCAACATTGAAAAACACCGAGTACCTGGTTCCTGGGAAGGGTGTACCATTTGTTGGGATTTATAAGCAATTTGTTTTTAAGCATCTGGTGAGCAGTTAACCTTACTAATTTCTGTTTATCACTTTTATCACATTTTGGAGGTGATATAAGTTTTCCATTTCACTTATTATCACTTTACTTTATAAGGGTGGCGAGCCTTTACTTTCTATTGCCAATAATATTTGATAAAGTACTATTGGAGTGCACCTTTTTTGCGCTTTTCTGATTTTTAGATAATTGGATCATTGTTTTCTTGGAGTTTGGGAATCACTCTTGTTTGAAAGAAGAGCAGCAGCAAATACTTTTTTTCACGTCATTGGACATTTATATATATTGATTGAAGTTCAATTCATATTTTAATTTAGCGCTGTACAACACTTTTGTTTTGTTTAATCCAATAGTTCACAAGTATGTGTATATCTGCATTGTTATGTACATAAAACTTTTCTTATCAGGCCTGTAGTGTGGAAAGAGCATCAAGGGCCAAAGTTCAGAGCTACCTGCTTTATTTTTTTTAAATGCCTTTTCCTTACATTTGCTGATTATCAATTGATTTTACTGGGTTAAAGACACCCACACTTGCCACTGGCACATTTTTGTAAAACAAAGTTGTTTAGGGAGTTGGAACTGACAATGTAATATGTTCAGGGCTGCCAACAGGGGGTACAGGGGGTGCAAAATCAGTGAACCAGGGGGCTCCTGGTCATATGTAGGCATACTGCCCACTAAAATGAATGGTTTACTGGGCATTTGGTAGTGTAACTTTCAATTTGCAAAGTAAATGGTGGTGTAAAAATATGTTAGAGGCCCCCAATTGTCAGGTTGTGGGGAACCCAGTGATTTCTGACGGTAGACCTAAATAATTTTAATTAATTCTGTTAATTGAAAACACTGACTCATGTGGCATTAGCATACCTGGGAACTCATGGACTGACTGTCAGACTGAGTGCTTTGAGCCAGATCTCAGGTCAAGGAGATCACAGTCAAATATTTAATAAAGTCAAAAATATCAATATCACAATATCAAATAAATGTTACCGATATAGAATGATTTTACCGATATTGTGATATCAATATTGCCGATATCGGTTGTTTTTCTATATAACAATATCGGTAATATCGATATTGCGATATCAAAATTCGATCGAAACTTTTAATCTGTCTATTTCTATGGGAAATCCATAATATAGAGGAAAAATTCAATATCACGATATCAATAATACCAATATCATGATATCAAATTTACCAATATCGGCCAAATTTCAATATTGCGATATCAGTAAAAATTATTCGATGTCACAATATTGATTTTTTTTATTTTAGTAAATTTCGCCTTTAATTCTCTATGTCTCTGACTGCAGGTCCTTCACCTTTGCTGGTTGTTCTATTGTAAAAGAAAGATTTCAGTAACAGTGCCTTGATTGTCCTTCGCTGTTCCAAATAGAACATTCTTTAATTATCCCATTCAGTTTGTTTCATGAGGACATAATGACCAGCAGGACAAATAAATGATGCAGTGCTGTGTCACTGGGTTGTCATGTTCTACAGGCTTATATTTTTTGGATCTCGTGATGACCTAAGTTCATGGTTCCCAGGTAAATGTATTACTCAACATTTCAGCAGTCCAAGCTTGGAAGTTCCTGTTCTTGTACTTTCTCTGCCCAAGAACCAATGTCCTCTAAAATGCACCAGATTTTAACATGTACAAAGAAACAAATGGTTTTCTACAAGCTTAAAATATCTTTGGTTTGTTTGGAACGTACTGACACTGGATAACATTGTGAATCATTTCTCAAGGGAAAAAATGAATGAGTAATACAATGAAGTAAACAAGCAGATATCACAGAAAATTCCCAGTGGTATCTGTACCAGGAAAATACTGCCACTTAGAAAGGCTATGCAGAACCCAGTGCTGAAAGTACTTTAAAATGGAAGTATACTAATATTTGTAGCTAGGATTTCCTTCATCATAAAAGAATCAATGTTCCATAAAGGATTTAATTGTATTTGTAAAAATATGGATGTGGGTTGGCATTCTGCTTCCTTTGATCAGCTAGCATTAAAACCTAAGATTACAATAGAACAGTTCCCCCAGAGAATAATTATAAATGTGGTAAATACTTGGTTTACACAGGAAGGAAAGTTATTTACACTGCAGAAGGAATAGCCCCATGAAAATGTTTATATACAGTAGTTTAAAAATAGACATGAGACCTTTGTGTAATTATTTGTTGATCCCATAAATCAGGGGTGGGCAATTAATTTTCCCATGGGGCCACATGAGAAATAGGAATGGCTTTAGAGGTCCAGACTTCCCCAACAACACCCACCTCCCCCACTGTTCTGCCCCCTCCTTCCTACTCTCTACCTTCTGAAGGAGGGGGACGCTATCTTGGTGCCTACCCCCCTTCCCCTTCTCCCTGTTCCTACCTTTTCCCTGTCCAGGCTTCATCTGATCTACCGCTTAGCCATAACACTACAGCGTTCTTCTCTTACAGGAGGTTGAAGGCTTTCAACTTCCTGTGAGAGGAACACTGTAATACTGAGGAGCCAGGATGGGGAAGAGGTAGGGACAGGGAGGAGGGGAGCGAGCATGGCTGCCTACCCCATGGCCCAGTCCTGTCACCTGACTTTGGCAGAAGGACTGGGCCAAATCTGGCCCGTGGGCCATAGTTTACCAACCCCTTCCATAAATAGAAAAACTGACCTATATATGTATAAAACAAAGGATTGATTAATTTTATTTTTCTGTAAAAAAAAAAATGGGAACCATAATAGTTTCTGAGCACAGAATCTCAGTTCCTTACATATTTGCATTTAATCATTTTCCTAAGAGCTGGCATTTTTTTCCAGTGAGAAAAAAATGAAAAATATAACCCCTAGGCGCCAGGTGAAACAATGTCATCCAGAGAATAAAGTACCTGAAAATATCTGAATGCTTACTTGCTTGCTAGCTTTTACAGACAATGCATTGGAAACAAAGTATTTCTCAAACATCTATTATGTTTTATTCAGCTAGGAAAAGGACATATACAGCTTTGCTTTCAGAATCCAAGTGCCATGTCCCTTTAAAAAAATACATTTTGCTGGACCCGAAAGATAAATAACCGTGGCACTGATTGAGAAATAAGTAGAGTGAGAAAATATAATACATAAAAACAAAAACAAAAAAAGAGGAAGGTGATTGCGCAGGGTTACAGTCTAGAGGAAATGGACAACATACAACTGTGTGAACTAGTCTTGGACTTTTTAATACAAGGATAGTGTTTTTGGCCAATAGTGGGGGTAGGCAGCATAGGCAGGCGCCTAGGGAATGGCCATATAATGCTGAGGGGAATTGCTGCTTGGGCACCCGCTTCCATGTTCCCTGTCCAGGCTCTGGTTTAAGACATCAGTAGTGCTGCACTATCACTGTGGCTTGTAGGAAGTCTTTATGAAGCCACGAGGGGATCACCCATAAGGAGACCAGAGAGTAGTAGCACTGACAGATCAACACTACTGCAATGGTGGACAGCACAGTATGGAAAAGGTGTTTGTGTTGGTTAGGAAGTTAATAATTGCAAGCCCTCATTACACTATAGTCAACTGCCAGATTTGATGTCTAACATTCTACTACCACTTGCTTGTATTTTTTTAATAGGAAAGATAGATTGGGATGACATATTATTCACTAAGGTGCGAATTCGACTGTCAAATTCTCAAACAGCGGATTTCCATAGCAAATCCGCTACAATTTCCCCATTGTAAAGTCACGACAATTTTTTAAAGTTAAGATTGCGACAATTTTCCCATAATAAAGTCATGACTGCGACAATATTCTCATTATAAAGACGCGACCATGACAGTAGCAGCCTATTGCGACTGTCTTTATCTGGCGAATTTGTACCTATACGCAACAATTTGGACTTTAGTGAATAACTCCCATTTAGTCTTGAAAGTAAGGTAGTCACAGTTTCCTTTTTAAATTGTCACACGAATCCTTATTCACCCAAGTGACAGTAGGGCGCCATCTGAGATTATTTTTTTAATTTACGCAGTCAGCGCATAATGCAGAATTTAGGAGTATGGTGCCCTTCTTTTTCTTTGTGCTCCAATGGCAACAGAAGCTCTCAGAACCTGTAGAATTTTGACATCATCTTCATCCATCTTTAATGATCTATCTGGTGGAGCGTCTATGATAACTTCCTGCTGACTTCATTTTGGGTCCGTTTCACATTTTAATCTCCTTTGTTTTTATGTCCTATATTTCCTTGATGCCACACAGTAATATACTTCTAAAAATGCTGACAGATGTCTAGTATGTTATTTTAGTTTCAAAATAAATTTCACTCTATTGGAATTAATGGGTCATTTACTAAATATTGCTTAAAGTGCACCTGTCACTATAGATGCATTTAAACAATGTACTTTCATATATCATTTCTCACTGTCTGTCTCACTGTCAGCCCAACTTTTCTTTCTCAAGTCAGGTTGGGCAGGGCTAAAAGGAAGCCTCGTATATATGATTGACATTTACATTTATTCCCATAGCAAATCCAAGACCATGACAAATTTCCCATTGTAAAATCATGACCACGACAGTTTTTTAAAGTCGCAACTGTGACAATATTCCCATAGTATAGTTGTGACTGCAACAATATACTCATAATAAAGTTGCGACTACGACAATATTCCTATAATAAAGTTTGGACTGTGACAATATTCTCATAGTGAAGACGTGCATGTGCGAAGTTTGGCAGAGGGAGAGAGATGAAAGTGGCAGCTTCCAGATCTGGAAATTGAGACTACCTTACAGTAAGACCTATTTTATAATCTTACGGTTTTATGCGAATCTACATTATTATTTACAGTAGCTAATTGATTTACTTTACTTAAAGGGACACTCCGGCCAAAACTGAAAAAAATGCATGTGTTAGGATATACTAATTGCTAACCTTTATTAAATGCATTTTATTTTCAATTTTGGTCTTAAAATCAATTTTTTTGAGCGCGCGCATCATCAAGGGAGGACACGTTGATAACGTCATGCTCTCCCATGTGACTATTAGGAAATGGCTAATGATACACTGCGGGAAGAAGCCTCGGCGAAACGCGTACAGTGTATAGGTGTTGGTGGAGACTACGCAGCATCAATCCTGACCTCCATGATAGACTTTTGAATACAATTTGACTTTGGTATAATACGGTTTAGCACTCCTTCACCCGGTAAAATACAATCACCATTCATACATACTGTGATCATTAAGTGACAATTAATGAGAGGTGGAGATTTGACTGTCGGGATTCTCTATGTCTCCTATTAATTTTTCTTTATTATTGAGGGGTTCAGGACAGTATATATATATATGTATTGGACATTTTATATGTTTATTTACTTTATTTAATGCTGCAATTGGTACTTACATCTTTAGATATTTATATATAACTTTACACAAATCACATGTAATTTTCCACCTTGAGTGTTCATTTAGTCTCTTTTGAGACATTGTTTTAAATGTTTTTATCAAGTTTTTGTGTGTTTTGTTCCTATAATGACCTAGAGTCATTTGTCTGTTGGGAGTACATATTTTGTTAATAAAACTCTTTTTTATTGTAATCCACCATTTGCCATATAATTTTTGTTTAGTCATTTTTGAGTGTGCGCTCATATATTGGGTTTTCTTTTTTCCTCATGTTGTTCTGAACTATTAGGAAATGGCGGCGCAGGGCTTCACAGGGAGAGCGTCAGAAGAGGAGAATGCGGCTGAACAGATCCTTATCAACAGGACACTGTAGAGTCGGTGACACAGAAAGAAGCTGGACTCCCAAACAAGGAAGTGCTGTATAGCACTTCTATACACGTAAAAAAATAG
>WMED01022841.1:0-11583 GCA_019650415.1 Pipa parva | reverse complement strand
GAATTTCATGATTGCACTATTTCAAATTATTCTAATTCGTTGACCAGCACTTGTAGCTATGTAAAAGATCTGCAATCTTCTATTATGAAGAAGTCAAAGCACAACAACCCCCATTCTTATAAATGTGTTACGTGCCTGAGATCTTATAGACACTTCATGCCTACTACTGCCTCCCAATTACACAATCTTAAAAAGGTTTAAGAAGTTGTCTGCATGTGTAACACTGCGGTATGGCCCTTCATCTAACAATTAGCAATGTATCAACCAGGAATTCTGACAAAGATAATAGCATACACAGATTTCTAACAAGGACTCAAGAAAACAATAGTGCCTCGGTACAAATCATATTTAGAATTTGAGAGGGTTCACCAGATATTTCTGCTGATACAATCATCTTCCTCTCCCCAGATGTCTCCTTCCCAACCAGTCTGCTCCTTGTCTCCCAGTTAAGAAAATTATTTAGTGTCCTACTTTTGACATTCAAAGCACTTCACTCCGTTGCCCCTCTCTACATCTTTTCCCTTGTTTGCTCGTATAGGCCTAGCCGTAAATTCCACTATTCACAAGACAACCTTCTTCATGAGCCCCTTACTAAGACTTCCCATTCTCCTCTTAAACCCTTCTCTCTTGCTGCCCCTTATCTTTAGAATTTTATATCCTTCAATATCCACCAAGAGCAATCCATCAACATCTTAAACTATATTGAAATCTTACCTCTTCGAGCACTAGCACTGGTTTTCATTTCAATATTTAAGCAACTATTTATTCTATTTTGTATTTATTTTCTTATTTAATAGGCACCTACAGGCTACTGCACTTGTTACTCTCCTGTTTGTGTAAGTCTTCCTCCTATTTAGGTTCTAAGTTCAGTGGGGCAGGGACCTCCATCCTCTTGTTTCAATTATGGCCTAGCACTTAGAGTGATGTATTTTCTTGATTGTGTGCTTGTAATTTATTTCACTTATTCTTTGTTAAGCACTTTTCCCTTGTCTCTATTATAATTATATTGTTGGATTGTACAACACTGCATAAACTAGTGGTGATTTATAAATAAAAATATACATACAATCCTAAAGTAGCCAGGCACTTTTCAAGATTGTCCTGCACCAAAACAGTGAGTGGTGCATTTTTCCAAAAAAAAAAAAAATTTTAGTCAGACACATTGCAATTACATGAAGCAGCACTGTGTTATTAAGTCTCTTGGCAGGATTGTAGAAGTAAGCACAGCCAGTTAACATTGGAATAGTAGATAATGAACACTTCTGTCTGTCCAGTCTCTTAAAGGCTTGCCGAGCTGGTTACAATTTAGACTGTAAGCTCCACAGGGCAGGGGACCTCTATCCTCTTGTTCAATCACTGTCTGGCACTTATGGTGGTTACTGGCTAAAGTCTTAATTTTTGCATAAAAGGTGTGAATTTGCTAAATAAAGACAGTCACAATTCCAACTACATTATGGGAATATTGTTGAGGTTGCGACTTTAAAATTGTTGCAGCAGCAGATTTGCTATGGGAATCTGCTTGTCTGAGAATTCAACACTCAAATGATCACTTTAGTAAATAACCCTCAGAGTGATGCATCTGACTTTATTGCTTATAATTTATTTCACTATGTTAAGCACTTTCCCATGTCTGTACTCTTTGTATTTCTGAACTTGTACAGCACTGCATCACTTAGTGGGGCTTCATAAATAAAATTATAGATACTCAGATGTAATATATGTAATGGTAGAGCTGAAATTTTCCTTCTGTATGTAATGGTAGAGCTGAAATTTTCCTTCCGTAGTTCACTGTTTTACCACTAAGCTGCCCAGTGTCTTTTTACATGAATCTTAGCAACAAGTTGGTCCCAGACAGAGAATTCTTACCACCCTGGATGCAGTTTTTTTGCTCTTTATGTGAAAGCTACTCTGTTTCCCCTAGCCAGAGCTGGGGCTGATGTCAAAATATACTGTGATTGATGTTACCACTAGCACATTGTCTGGAGGAGGCTGAAACAATATAGAGTAAAAGCTGAAAAAAAAGAGACAAGTTCATCCAAGTAAAACCATAAGAAAACTTCATCAAGCTAAAATACAAAAGGGTTTTATTTGATTTACATTTACAAGAAAACATTTACAATGGCCAAGTCAAAATATTCTTTAACAAAAAAAAAAAAAAAAATTAAAACAAGAAAACAGAAATTATGACCCATTTGTCACAATGTCTTCCTCCATTTCTTCTTCTGCCTCTTCAGTTGTTGCTGTTAATAAAAAAAAACATTTATTAAAAAAAGAGAAGAGTTCTCTGTAAAAGTTTCTTCTGCACAAATAGACATGTAACAAAATATGGCATTTGCAACATATAGGTATTACTAAGGACTATATGTAGGTAGAATCCTTGCAGGCAACTGTAGTTACCAATGTTAGCAAACTGTTCCACATGCATAACAGTGGATTATAAGGACATATGGATATACAATAACAACATGATTTTCCATTGGAATTCTAGACATTTTGCCAATATCTTCTGCATAGAGTAAGAGCGCTGATATTTTGTGTCCTTATTGCAAAGGAAATTTGTTTACTTATTTTCTGGTACGCAATAAATGTGTTTACAAAATTGTTCATTTAAGTTTCCTGCAAATTTTGTAAAGTGTTAAAATACTTAAACACAAAACCTCTAAAAGAATGGATAAACTTCAGAACTAGAAAAAAACTGAATGGGTAAAAAAACAGAAATAGCAACAAACAAAACCCCCTCTAAATAACAACTGCCAAAATTCTGGACCTAAAAATCAGACCTCTGAAGTGGTGCACAGATATACGAGGGAATGCCAATTCGTAACCAAATTGCTGCATTTACCAAACAGATTTTATTTAGCATGGTTTAACACACTAAACTCTTGTTGAGTCCCATATATACAAGAAGAAAGACTGTTGGTCACCACTAGGCCATTTTCTATTCCAAGTGGTAATGGAGGTTTCCCCAGGGACTCCATTAAACAGCATGTGTTATACCACTCGCCCTGCCAGAGTTTAATTTCTCTTTTAAAGATGCAGAATAGAGAGCACAATAACAGACACAAAAATGTACCTAATGCTTGATCTCTTCCAGGTATCTGGCCAGCTTGCAGCAAACCTTTGAGCCTCTCCACTTCTGCTAGGGTGGTTGCATTAGCAATTGCATTCTACAAAACACAAAATACAATGTTAGCATTTTTAAAGCTGTATGGGGCAAAGAGAAAATGAAATTAATCCTTAAAGTTATCTCACTGGGACCTCAACCAAATATGCTTCTCCCCTTATACTTATTAAGGTGTACCTGCATTTAGTAACCCTTAAGTGGCTAATTTAATGAAAGCTTCTTTTGTAGATTTCTATACTATAGTGTCTCTGGACAAACACCTTTTTATGCATCAGTTCCTCAGCTAGAAAGGACTTGTATCAATACTACACAAAGATACACATTACCACTTTGCTTGCTCAGTTTGGCAGCAATAAGCCATGTGACATCCAGGAGGCTACAGACAAAGACATATGTATTTCATCTCAAAGAGAAAAAAGTCAGGCCAGTTATTAGTGCATCATGACATCGTAGTATATATCCTATTCAGGTCTTGTGTTATATAAATACACCTTTACTACTATGGAGCTGGTTTTGATTTCTCTGTCTGCATCTTACTTCTGCATTAATCACTGGCTATTTTTTTCATCCTTATGAAAACATGTACAAATGCATTTTCTCACGAATAACAACATTTTGACATCACACACAGAGAGAAAGTGTACTGGCATAATTATAACCTTAATTGCTTCAACATCACCCGGCAAGGGACCTGCTTTCTTTTTTTCTGTTGGCAAGCCAGCACCTGGAGTAAATCTAAAGAAAAAAACAGAATTGCATTAATATTCCCATGCCAGCATTTGCTTCCCCCATCTTTCAAAGGCAAACGATGAAAGTGAATTTAAGACCAGTGTAGTATCTTATCCTTTGTTAACAACTGATACAGAGAAATCTGTCTTCACAAACACCTTGTCAATTATTGGGTAATGTTTTAACAAGCAGTAAAGATGGCATTAGCCAATACCTGTAAAATGGTTTTCCCAGAAGGCAATTGCAGAAAGGTAATAACAACAGAAGCATTTATCATAATAAGTATACTAAAAAAATATATAAAGACATTAGCCTTCAGCTTTTTAATCTGACGAATGCACATCTTGGTGATCTTATCTGGTGCCTAAAGGTAGTTGCTCAATTAATAATTCAGTTTAATTATAAACAGGTTTCATTTTTTCTTTTTACATACAGATCCTTTTTGCATAAAACAAAGAGCAAAACTGGTATTTTAGCTTTCTGTTCATTCCTTTCATCTAATGCCTCTCCATGACCCAAATATCATTAGTCATTTTTCCCCTAAATTAACCAAATCCCCACCCTAATTTTAAAAATAATAATCAGTGCAATACATAGGTAATAATACAACATTGCTCTGCTTTACTCAATGGCTCTCTTTCATAGTGGAAGTAGAACTGTTTTGATAACATCAGTTTAAGTAATTCTCATTATTCCACATGTGTAGCCTAAGCCTGTAAGTGACAATAAACCTTAATACCACCCCTCAAAGTGTTTGTGAAGTAGAGACTTCCTTTTTACATATGGAAATTCGTATCTTACGTTTTTGATCTCTTGGCAATATCCTTTGCAAGCTGTGCACCCCGCTTGCCCTTGAACATACTCGCTGCCTCCTCTCGCTCCTGAAGCGATACCATATACAGAGTTAAGTGAGAACCAAGAAGTACAAATGCAATACTTGGGACTGAGTGCACAGTAGACTCTTTTTGAGAAGTGGAATGTGCTTTAAATCCCGATCACAAAAAAAAAAAAAAAAACATATCCCAGCACCTACTACAGTAATTTCAGACAAAATTTCATAATAATTTGGAACAAAGCAAGTTGTGCACAGTAAAAACATCACTATTTATCACTTTAGGTCAGAGAATACATTTTTGGTTTCTACAGGAAAAGGAAATACTGGAAGGAAAAAACCTGAAATTGTGTACGAGTAGCTCAAACTCTGTCCCAACAACTTTCAGCATTTACAATTATAGGCAAGATATGAATTTTAATTTGAAGTTAGCTGGGTGACCTTGGAAGGACAGCCTATACAAGAGCTAAGTAATCAAAGATGTAGTCATGTAATGTAAAATTTTAAATGACCAAAGCAGAGTTTTCACCATTAACATACCACTTGTTTTACTTTCTGGAAATCCAGAACTCGGATCTGCGGGATTCTGTAGATTACATACAATCTGTAATGCCTCTTGTTTATTACTGGATTTCTTAATAAGCTGCGTGAAAGAGGAAATGGACAATTCCAAATTAAGGGTTGTAACAACAAAGGGATAACATTTAACAAATAAAATCTGGTAAGGCTTTGACGTAAACATTGTTTAAGGATTCTCAAACTTCAACACTTGGGACATAATTCATGTCACTTGGGATGTAGGAAAAATTATTTTCCAAAATGATTTACTTAAGTTATTTATTTATTTGAAATAGGCAATATTATACCTTGACTAAGACGCCTTTGTTAGTTTACCTTAATAAGCCAACAAGCTAACCACCAAAAAAAACTTAGCATACCAATTTAAAGCACAGCAACGCCACCCCCCACTTGCTGCAGGCACTGGAAATAAGAAGATCACTGGAGCAGTGCATATTCAAAGTAAAAAGTGTAAGTTAAAATTTGATTTTTTTTTTCTTGTTTGCATTCAACAATATTCCATAAGATTTTAACAAGTTTCACAGTTTTGTTTTTATGAGAGAGAATGTTAAACCGCCAGTAGGATATGCTGAAAGGAAGATTTAATAAATACTAGGCACACACAGAATTTCTGCTTTTTCTAACCAATCATTTTATTACACATCACACAAGATCCATTGCATGTAAATTACTTACCAGAGATATGTTAGGTGTTTACAAGGTGCCAGGTTATCAAGGTCTCCCTAGAGAAATATAAAACTTCTATTAATATAAGTTCATATCGCAGCTATTTCTGTGGGAATGATCTGTAGCGTAGAAAATAAAGTAATAAAGCATCCCCAAGAAAAACAAATACAGAATACATCTAAATATTCACATCAAGGTGAAAACATTTTTCTTCTTCACAGAAAAAAAGGCAAACCAATAAAAATCAAGAATTAAATTTCAAGGAGAAGTTTTTATTTTAATAGTTACTGCAAAGAAATACTGTCCATAATCCAAACAACATAGTTTAAAAGGCTGAAAAAAGACACAAGTCCATCCAGTTCAGCCTATTTTCCAGCATTTTTTTTCTTGTGTTACAACAAAACTACAGATATTTAAAGCATACAATATTTCGATTTTAACAAACAGAACATAGGAGTATAATGTCATAAGTGAAACAGAACTGTACAAACATAAAAAGATTGTATTACCAAGTGTGGCTTTAATGGAACAGTTCGTACTTACCAGCTCCATAATACTGTTGTTTGTTAGAATCAACTCAGTTAGGTTAGGTAAAACTTGCTCCAGTCCTTCACCAATACGGCTAAACAGAAGCAAAATGTAGATAAACATTAAAAAGAAATAGTCTTCTAGGTCTTTCAAATACAATATTTTTCATACCATAAGGCACCCCACATATTTTATACAAATTAGAAGAAAAAAAATTGCACAATAGAAATGCATTGTTTAAAGAGATGCAGTAAAATTGATAACAGAGGGAGAAAATTTTTAATATTGTAGTAACATGAGCAGAAAACCGATATCTGTTTTCCCATCTTATCACAGTCAAAGTGTACGTATTAATGCTAATAACAGCGGGTCCAAAATTCCATCAGAAACTGGGAAATCATAAACAGCTTCTATCAGTAGAAAACTACCCTACTCTCCCAAAATCATCTGCCTGTGGTAAAATCCAATTACAGATCCACAGTAAAAGTTAGCAGGATGTAGTAGTAGGAACTACGACAGCTACAGAATACAAGGTTATATTAGATAGAGTCAATGGTAAAACTGTGAAAAGCATTTTCAATCAGACATAATAGATTGTTACAGAAACTGATGCCTTTTTAGAAGACATCTTTTCTGAATAAAAATTATTTCTGATCAATAAAAACCATACAATACATGGTGATACAACACCATCACATTGTTTGGAAAGCAGGGCAACAACTGAGCTAATTGCTCCTCATCAACTTAGATGAAACACTGCCATGCAAACAGATTCAAGCTGACTTCAAGAGCATCAAGTCAACAAGTAGCTCTCAGGAAAACTAAGTTTTGAGCTGCTCTCTAAAGAATGATCATCTAAAGTGGTGGCTCTGCTTCATACATCATATATAAACAAATGAAGAATGCATCCTTTTCTCGAATTCAATAGGTGTTTTTTTAAATCATAGACAATTGTAACATACACACACATAAACATACAAATACACATATATGATAACAATACCAAAGGACAACTGCATTCTTTAAAAGTGAAAAACCTAGAAGCATGGTGTGATCTCAACATGTTCTCTCTAAACGCAAAAAAAAAAAAAATAGAGTAAAGATATGATTATTTACTTCAGAAAAGGGAGCTAAGGAATTGAACATCCCCCAGTCCTAATCAACAATTTCGAGGTGGACAGCTTTAAATTCTTAGGTGAACATATATCCAGCGACCTAACATGGTCTCTCCATTCTGCAAAGTCTCTAAGTAAAGCCCATCAAAGGCTTTACCTTCTTATATGCCTCAGAAGAGAGCGTGTCTGCATGAGAATTTTGGTTGAATTCTATAGGCGCTCTACAGATAGCATTCCAGCATACTGTATCACCGCATGGTTTGGAAATCGCAGCACCTCAGATAGGAAATCTCTTCAAAGGGTTATCAACATGGCACAAAGGATCACCAGCACATAACTTATCTCCATTGAAGAAATCTATAACAGTCTAGAAATCTATAACTACCATCTGGGAGGCGATACAGATGTCTGAATTCTCGGACTAACAGATTAAGGAAGAGTTTTTTCCCCAGAATCTATCATCAAACTCAACCTTTCCTTATCTGGATGCCACTAGCTGTTGTGCACTTCTTCCCAACCCCCTTCTCCCCACCTTCCTTGGTCCCCCCGCCCCCTCCATTTATTGCTTTAGTATCCGCTTACCACTATGCCCCACCAAATTCCACCCTATGTATGCTGTATATTTATTCTATTTACTTAACCACTATATGCACTTCATGTATGTACTATTTATTATAGATTGTATACTGAAATGTAATTTCGCTGATTTGTTTGCCTTATACTTATCCAGTGACGATAAAATAATCTAATCCTAACTATATCTAAAAGATGCGATAATTTTGATCCTGCCAATAAAATACATTCATGGACAATTATTTCCAGTAGTTTTTTCAGAAAGATTCGAGCACTATAAGTGGGGAAACCCACAAGAAAATCTACTGATCTAGAAGAACATGCCTTTTCTCCATTTTAAATAAATACATCTGATTAATGCCTTAGAAGATACTGGAGTATTTAACTTCTAACACCTTGTTGCTGGCAAAAAAATTAGGAAGCAAATAAGGCAAGGTCAAATTTATAAAACTTCTTTGGGGTTTTATGAATTTTTCATAATGTGAAAATGGTAAAATTACAAACTATAACTACAACATGCAGCCATTATACTTTTGAAAACAGAGCATAGCCTTCCACAAATTATATTTGTGCCCCACATAAAACAAGACACAACCCCTGCTACTCCTACTTCCAGATAAAAGCGGGATTGTTTCTAAAGCCTATTTATTAGGATTTGTCTTTTCTTAGCATGCAAAATGTGATGCCTCATGAATTTTGTGCAGAACTTGTAGTACCTTTGCTTGTCATTACTGGCTTATACTTGCAATGAGAATAAATATGTTTTTAATCAGAGTATAATGGCTCCACTGTTGGTTTTATGTTAAAGAAGTCCAATGAATGAGCCAGCTCATCAACTAAGCAGGCATTGCATTCCTTAACAACCCTGACACTCCTGTGGGATCCTCTACATACTGAGAAATAAGCATAGCAGTTGTTTGTACATGTGGCTTGGCAATGTTTGAACTGAATCTCATTTTCTATTTAATCAAACAGGTTTGCTGCTTTGGTCCATCATTATCTTTTACATATAGGTATTTCTAAAGCAGACTGAAGATATCTAGGATTTTTCCCTGCATGTGTTTGGCTTGGGATAGTCCAAGCAATATTTTAATTTTACTTACGGTAGTTTAATTGTAATTAGTTTTAGTTTTAATTAGTTCAAAAATATAGTTTTGCAGCATAGAGAAAGCAAAATAGAATCAGACGATTTAAGGGGGTAATTCAGCATAGTACGAAGTGAGGTGCGAAGTGTTCGCCTCACTTCGGACTGACTGATCTGCGCTCGCTGATGTCCTGCACATGGGCATCAGTGAGCGCATTAAAGGGATTTCAGTTTCGGCAAGGCAGCTCTTTTGCTCTCGCCGAGACTGGAATCCCTTTAATGCGCTCGCTGATGCCCGCGTGCAGGACATCAGTGAGCGCAGGTCAGTCCGAAGTGAGGCGAACACTCAGCACCTCACTTCGGACTATGCTGAATTCCCCTCTAAATCTTTTGGCACATTTAATATATCAATATTTAGTCCAAAACAAATATTTTTGCAAAATGTTATGTTTTGGCCTTTAACTCTTGTTATTGCTTTTTAAATGATTAATATTCTGGCATTACCTACTCATTGGTCAATTTGTAAAGATTTACAATTTTTATGTAGAAAAAAAGAAACAAATTTGTTGGTTTCCAAGCAAATGCTATGCTTACTGCTTTATAAAAACAGTCAGCTTCTCTGTATAACAAAATGTGGTAACAGCTGTAATAGGGATTTTACAGAGTATGTTTGGAAAACAGTTGGCCCAGAGAAGAGCAGTACATAAATTCAGGAAGTAATATCAGAGAAAACAAAAAAATAACAATACATTAGTAAAATGTTTTGGAAAAAATATGAAAATAAATTAGCTTATAGGTTATAGCTCTCCTTTAAAAAGTTAAAAGACAATACAGTCCGGAAAAAAAAAATGGATTGGCAGTTATTTATAGCACTTGTAGAAATATTGTATTTGTTGACTTAATGAATTTTAATGCTGTCTGCTTTTATTTTTAGTGACTGACAGATTGTATGTATGTGTTGGTTAAAGGACCAGTAAAACTACAGACCTATGTACTATTACAAGATAGCTTGTTTTTAAGACATCGTACTGCGATACTGGTAAAAAATAAGTTGGCAAATGCAGGCACAAAAAGCAGTGCAACTTTCAAAATAAAAGTAAATCGGGTTTTCAATTCTAATCTATTTTACAAAGCAGTACAGTGTTTTATGGCACGTGCAATTTTTCTGGTGACTTACATATAGCATTCATAATATTAACACAAATTGTGACAACTTACACAAAAAAATAATGTAAATGCTCACCATATTCTATTATTGTTTAACAGGAGAGTTTTTAGTCGCTTCAATAGAGGAAAGCCATCCAGTTTTCTAATTTCATTATCTGAGAAATCAATTGTGTCAAATTGGTCCAGAGTTGCCCCAAGATTTTCAATTACTGGGATTTTGTAGCCTGCATCTCAGGAAATAAAAAGGAGTTAATTGTTAAAGATAGCAAGATATTTCTCAACTGACTGATGAGGAATAATAATAAATGCCTTGTCCTTTATACCTAGCTGTGACTAATCACCCCATGTGAAAGTCATGAAATGACCAGTAACATAATAAAATTGCCATTTGGATAGTTATAGCACTTATATGTCATCTTCAAATATGAATTGCTAATTTTTACTATATTGCATTCTCCTTGCAGCCATATTTTATTATTTGGAGAACTTCTTAAATGTGTTGTTTAAAGTTCATTATAAAACATGGCTGCAACCACAAAAATCAGAAAACAAGCACATAGGCGAAACTTTTAGGACAAACCACACTATGGGGGTTATTGGATGATGTCCAAATTGTTGAAAAAAGTGTGAAATGTGAACTATCTAAAGACAATTGCAATAGACTGCTACTCTTGTAGTCGTGTTTTTATAACTATGGAAATATTGTTGCAGTAGCAATTTTCAAATTGTCGTAGTTTAAAGTGGGAAAATTGTCGCAGATTTGCTATGGGAATACGTTGCTTGAGAATTCAACAACTGAATTCTCACATCAGTCGCTAACCCCCTATGTGTTGTGAAGCAAATTGTTTTTCATGGGCCTCAAAGTAGTGAATTAACACCAGAGAATTCAATCGTTTAACACATTGACAGCCACCAATAGTAGAAAGTATGGCGTTGCCTCTCTGTCAGTTAACGGCTAACGCCGTACTTTCTACTGCTGGCAGTCAAGGGGCTGTAGCGCTCCACCGGCCGGCACAACAACAAGTGGAGCGCTTGTCCTGGTTAGGAGGGGGGTCATGTGCCCTAAGGCACATGACGTTGACTCACATGACCTGATCGGTCACATGAGCCAATAGAAATCCGGGAGCGCATGTAATCAGCGCTCCCGGCTTTTGAAGTACACAGAGAAGCAGGAAGCAGCTGTGGA
>WMED01022840.1:0-11583 GCA_019650415.1 Pipa parva | reverse complement strand
CCCAGACTGTTGCATACCCAGAGTGAAGCATGGGGGTGGATCAGTGATGGTTTGGGCTGCAATATCATGGCATTCTCTTGGTCCAGTACTTGTGCTAGATGGGCACGTCCGTCACTGCCAAGAACTACCGAACCATTCTGGAGGACCATGTGCATCCAATGGTTCAAACATTGTATCCTGAAGGTGGCACTATGCATCAGGATGACAATGCACCAATACACACAGCAAGACTGGTGAAAATTGGTTTTATGAACATGAAAGTGAAGTTGAACATCTCCCATAACCTTCACAGTCACCAGATCTAAATATAATTGAGCCACTTTGGGGTTTTTTGGAGGAGAGAGTCAGGAAACGTTTTCCTCCACCAGCATCACGTAGTGACCTGGCCACTATCCTGCAAGAAGAATGGCTTAAAATCCCTCTGACCACTGTGCAGGACTTTTGTATATGTCATTCCCAAGACAAATTCATGCTGTATTGGAGGCCCTACACCATACTAATAAATTATTGTGGTCTAAAACCAAGTGTTTCAGTTTTTTGTCTAACCCATGTACATCTCTATGTCTCACTAGAATGTGGAAGATCCTTTTTTTTCCTTGCCCACATTTTGGCTGGGAGCACTGTTTCTCATCTACTTTACTTTAGCCTGACTAACTCAGGATAAATGCTGGGTCAAAGCAGCTCTAGAATTCTCATCCAGGTTCTATTGAGGGGTTTTCGCACTCAGGGAAGCACTCCCAAGTAAGTGTGTGTGAGGATTCTGGCACTGAAAGGGGGTTAATTGCTGTGTGTCTCCCAGCCAATCAGCTAGCTACACAGCTTTTAAAGCCTGGTCCACACCCCCAACCCCTTGCCAAAGTATTTTGGTTTAGGTAGGAGTTAACTACTGCTAGGCAGATTAATGTTTATACTGGTTTTGATAATGTAATCATTTTTTGGACAACTCTTTTGGCTTTACCTCCTTCTATTCTGGACATTTGGCTAATGATTAATTTGGTTAATTGACTCTGGCATGTTATCTGGACTAGTGTTTTTTCCCCCACCAGTACCTTGCCTGGCTCTGCTCCTAATTCACGGAGCTGAGTTCACCGCTGGAAAGCTTTGGCTATTTTCTCCTTGGAAATCTGATTGTTTTTCGCAGTTGAGCCCCTGCTGCTTGCATCTCTCTCCCTCTGCAGTGGTGTCAGCTCGGTTCTCCCTCATTCTTGGCAGTGCTACACAGCTGCTAGGCAGCCCCACACATCACCATATGGCTCCCTCTGTCTGCTGGAGCAAAGGGGGATTCCCTAGCAGCCGCTGTTAGCCTCAGGCAGCCTGAACTTAAAGGGTCACTCACTGGACTTTTCCTTAAAGGGGAAGTTAGTAGATACCTCTCTGATACTGTAGGCCAGTATTTCCCAGAGTACCCTTTATATGCACATTCAACCACCAGGTCTCTGTCCTTATTGTCCTTAACCAGCAACTGGCAGTTGCACCAGGTTTCTCTCAATCATTCCTGACATTGTGTTCCTAAGTCTGGAAATAGGGAATGGTGTAGGGCAGCGATGGCTAACCTATGACACGCGTGTCAGAGATGACACACCAAGACATTTTTGCTGACACATGTCATGGTGCAGTTCATGCCATACACTCAGTAGGAGAGTTGTATGTATGTATGTATGTATTGTGAGGTTATGAAGGAGTTAATACTGGACGGACGCTATGTTTCCATTTTGGAAGGTACATATCTTAGCCAGCTAAGACATGAGGAAAATCCTGGTGCAAATGGGTTTTCAGCAAGTAGTGCTGGAAACAGTTTATTTAAAAATGTCTGGGTGGATTTTCTTGGAATGGGTGACAGGTTTAGTAGAGGGGCCACCAATTCCACCTTCCCTCCACTCCAGGTTTTGTGGCTTGTGATCCAGACAGATCAGGTGCTGGGAGCCACTGATTAGAAGGCCTATAAGTCTGCTGGACTAGCAGACAGTCAGGAGGCGGAACGCAGCTAAGAAAGCTGGAAGGCTGTGAGTCTCAGAGAGATTGAGTTACCTGGAAGGTAATTTGTGATTTATGGACTAAAAGTTTGATGTCGTTTTGTGCCAAGCCAGGCTGGATTTATGTTTCTTTATTTTTGCCTTTTGTTGGACTTGTTTCTGTAAATAAACCCCTTTTCTTAACTAAGAAACCAATTGGATATTCATTTTTGATAAAAACTACTGCAACAAGTGAGTGGAAATCCCTACAGTATGTATAATTTTATTTATAAAGCGCCACAAATTTATGAGCACTGTACAATTCAGCGATACAAGTACAATACAAACAAGGGAAAAGTGCAATAAACAATACAAGTAAAATATCACAAGGGTACATCAAATTAAGTGCTAGGTTGTGATTGATACAAGAGGTTGGAGTTCCCTACCCCATGGAGCTTACAATCTAAGTGTTGCCCCGCCTTCTAAAAATTATGGATTTTTCTCGAAGTGACACACCACCTGAGTTATGCTTGTTTTTTTTTTTTTAGAAATTTTGACACAGCGAGGTCAAAAAGTTGGCCATCACTGTTGTAGGGTCTAGTTCAAGATATAAGGATTGGCATATTCCTTTACATGCTAATTGATGTATATTGTGCTTTTTACTCCAAGTTTTATGTTTGCATTAAACATTGTTGGTACCCACGGTATCTTCCCTCATACATTTACTATTATACTTCATACATAAAGTGTTAGTTTAGCGATTATCAGGTTCTCTTTAAAATAACAATTTAGTTGTTAATTAGTTTATTTGTCACTGTTTAATCAAAACTTTTTGCAATATACAGTATATTATTTACTTATGTCATCTATTTCAATTTTCTGCCACTTTCTTACAAAATATTTTGCTCTTTTACCAATCTTCTCTTCAGAAGCTCTGTATGGAACATTAAATCGGGGATTTAACTAAAAGGGAACTTAGAATTCTAAATAACCAATCAGAATATTGCAGGTGTGCAACATCAGAGAGTTACCAACCACTGTCTTCTTATTGGTTATTTCAGAATTCTCAGGGGGTAATTCAGGAATGATCGAAGTACCCTTGCGAAGCTTCTAATCACTTCGCCGACACGGGTACGCGCTCACTGGTCTCCTGCACATGGAGATCAGCAAATGCTTTAAAGGTACTTTGGCTCACCTTGTGACCACTCGAGTCGCCTTGCCGAAGTACCTTTAAAGTGTTTGCTGATTTCCAAGTGCAGGAGACCAGTGAGTGCGTACCCATGTCAGCGAAGTGATGAGAAGCATCGCAAGGATACTTCGATCGTTCCTCAATTACCCCTCAAACCTGTGGATCAAAGTCTCTCACTTGAGACCTAAAACTGATCAACTAAAGAAGAAGTAGTGGAGAGAGGATGGGCTTCTGCAAGAAAGTGTCTATAACTATCACTATAAATAAATAAAAACCTTTATTTAATAGCAGCATTTAAATGGACAAATAACTGGAGAGTAAACTGTTTCTTTAAAGAAAAATCAGAGGGGTTATTCACTAAGCAGCGAATTCGACATAATAAATCCGCTACAATTTCCCCATTGTAAAGATGCGACAATTTTTTAAAGTTAAGATTGCGACTATTTTTCATAATAAAGTCACGACTGCGACAATATTCTCATTCTAAAGACGTGACTGCGACAGTAGCAGCCTATTGCGACTGTCTTTATCTGGGGAATTCGAACCTATACGCAACAATTCAGACATTAGTGAATAACCCCCATCTGTTGTTAAATAATAACATAGATCCATATAAATTCATCTGCCAACTGGTAGAGAAAGGAACACTTTGAATTATTGTTAAGAATACAAATATATAATATTCAACAGAAAAATTATTCTAATTGCAAGCAGTGAATGCACTGCTCGGTTCTGAGTTTGTATCCATAATTGGATTTTCGACCATTTTCACAGGAGGAGGGGAAGAAAAGGAATAAACATACTGTAGCAAATGTATCCAGTAGTCATGACCAATTATCAGGAATTTTAATTGGATTCAGTCAGCGCAGTAAGAGATGTTTTCCGTCTCGCATCATTACGGCATCTCGGGAACACATTTTACATCATGAAAAATATTTTAATCTTGTAATTAATAATAAAAACTAATTAAGAAGTGTTTTACATATTTTACTAATTTTTTTATTATTATTTTTTTTTTTTTTTTTTTTAATTAAGAAAATTTAAAAAAATGACTGCCAGACCTCATCATTTTGACTACCACTGAAATATCATATATTCTCTCAATCTGAAGAAATAAACCAGATATGAGCCATATGGAGTTTTTTCAGACAACAATAAAGACGGGACAAACAACATGTTTATATTTTGCTTCTGACATAGATTCCATGCTTTTCATCCCATATACGTAGACTAAGGACAATCTATAAATACAGTTCCAACTACAAAGCACTTTACTGCTTCTTCTACCGGACCAATTTTAGCAGGGACAGAGAGGGTCACTCTGCACATTGGGTTTAGATATAAGGTTACATGGAGAGATGAATTGTTCACTTCTCCCCAACCTACACTTTGGCCTGTTATAATTAAGCTAATTAACAAGAAACTTCCCTACCTGACACTGAAAGCACCAACTTTTCTCTGGATCCTGCTGCTTTACAATAAACATCCTGTGGACTTTCAGAACTTCAACTTGATTGACCAAGGTTCTGTGTGGACAAGCCTTTAATTTATTTAATGCATTTATGCAATGCGGTTAATCTAGTGTATTCATTTCCTTTTCAGTGAACTGCTTGCACAGGTAACCTTGATTAACTTCTTTACATAAGTGACCTATGTTTTAATTATTGTTGCTTAACTGAAGCCTACTTTGACTAATGTTATGGGTGTACTCAATATAATAAATAAAATCCTAGGTACCATCATAATCACTCTGCCATGGTCCTAGAGCTGCTTGTATTGTTGTCAATTTTTTTAGATTAGGAAATGATTCATACTAGCGGTATATAGCCAGTCAAAGTATCAGAATTACAGTTAATCATCTCTATTATTCTCCTTTTGTTATAGACATTAAATTATAGATTATATTTGCCCTTTTAAAAAAAAAAGTTCAATTATGTAAGTTCAATCAAACAACTGAATTTGGTACACTAACTGTAATGACCCTGGATGGGAAGACAACATCATAACATTCATCGTGAGCAATTCCGATAAACACTTAAAGGACACTACTGACCTTCTCAGTAAACCGTGTTAATTCCCCATCTTGTTAGTTAAAAGAGATGAGAAATCTCTGTTCAAAAATATTCTGTACGTCTAGAAGTCTGAAGTCTTCTGCAGATACCTCAAGGAGAACAAGGAGGTTATTCATCAGAGTGAAGTCTAATTCTAAAATGAATTTGTGATGATTCGAGTCAATTTGCCCATTCTGTAGTCAGTTGTGCATATTCACTGTTTAACCTATTGTCGATGCAAAAAAAACAAATTGTAACATAGTCATTTCTGAGCATTGTCAATGAAATAGTAGTGGTAGCCTTTTGTAGCAAATTCATCATAAATATTGAAGCAAAGTGATGTCATCTTCCCATGGACCCTCTTTAAGGAGGCACCATAATACTAACTTATGAGTCAAGCATGAAGCAACTGTTTCAGTTTTCTCAGAAAGGGTTCCAGCATGTCCAAACATATACACATTCACAAATACCATATGGTTCACACATCTGTAGTCACAATCGACCAGTTTAGCTGTTGAGTCCAGGAGTTCTGGGCTGCAAATCATCATACTCACCTCACTCTGCTCCCTGGCTTCCTGTAACTAAAAGAATTATTTACAGTGTTCTCCTTTTGACATTTAAGGCATTCCACTCTCTTGCCCCACCCTACATTTCCTCACTCTTATGTCTGTATGTTCCTCGGCGTCCACTATGTTCCTCTCTAAGCAGCCAGCTTTGCGTACCTCGTACTAATACTGCCCTTTCTCATCTTAAAACCTTTTCACTCTCTGCCCCTCACCTTTGGAATTCTTTACCTCTTTGTCTCTGCCAGGTACAGTCCCTCTCCACCTTCAAAACCAAATTGAAATCTTATCTGTCAGAGCACTAGCACTGATTCTTATCATTGATTCTATGTATAATTTTTATGTTTAATATCTGTATATATCTTATGGTACGGAGGAGGATGCACTGGAAATAAATAAATAACAGAGGAAAACACCTAGCATAATACTGTTTGAACTTTGATTAAACCAGTTAGTGGTAGGCACACTGTGGTGTATATACTGTATATTGAGTGTGTGCAAAACAGCTGTAATCCTATATTTGGTTCTTCAAATACACAAACAGAACAACAGCAGGTTCCAAACATCCAGTATATAAACAGCAGAACAGCATCCAATAACTTCACAATCTTTACACTTGATCCCTTGCCCAGGTTTTTGGCCCCTAGATGGTGTTCAAGGATAAGGAATAGAGAAATTACAGTTAAATCAATGGAAACAAAATAGGGAGCTACTGTATGTATTGATGACAGATTTGAAAGTTTACCTTTTACACTCTTTTGTAGGGTACACTCCTGGACACTACATGTGCACAAACTAGCACCACTGAATTCTAGTGTTCTCAACTGAGTCAACAATGAACTCATTCCTCAATAACTGTATTTTAAGTGGTGACACCAGCACACTTTCCCTGGTTCCCTGGTTCATAGCAATAAACCAACGATCATTGGTCTACTAATCACAGAGGAAGGATACTGAACCTCCAGCCCTCACAGATATAGTTGGACCTCAGAAGGCAGAAATCAACAATCTATCCTCTTCCCTATTTAACCCAGCACAGGTCTTTTTCACTACTGCTACTGGGTTCCCTGATCCCATAATATACCATTCAACACAGTTATTCCAATAAAAGCATGCACTTGTGGACATTGCGCAACTCTCCATGATTAGGGTATTTACTTTCTACTACCTTCATGGCCCTTGTCTAATTATCCTAGCTGAAATAAAGCGTGGTTACCCATCTCCCTTTTTCTTCAGACAGTCCTTGTTATAATTTGTAGAGATGTAATTTCTCACATTTCTGGTAGTGCATAGAGATGCTGTGTCTATTCATTTGTATGGCACATCTACACAGGGACTGTAACAGTGACACAAATGATTGTTTAACAATTTATTTCTTCTGTCTTTTTACAAAGATCAGGCTGACCTTGACATGAAAGGATTGAACGCAATCCAATCGCTAATTTCACAAAGATTTCTCAGAAGATTTTTGAGGAATGGTCCCATCACTTTATTAAAGACATTGGTAGTAATTCATACATAGTTTAGGTAAAACATTATCTTTGATGTTGAATTCCTGATTTGTATTATTTTGACTTCATTTTTCCTTCTTGTGGTTGCAGCCATCCTTTTATCTGTTTTGTAAACGTACTCCCACCCAGGACCATTGTTTCCTAACCAGCTTTAGATAATACATGTTTATGGAGTCCCACAGAAAGTCCAATTTGGCAGAGAGAGAGACAACGTAAACCAATAAATATCAGAAAGTCAGTCTCAAAGATGTTATTTTTTACAAGAACCACATAGGAGTTACTGGTCCTTTAACAGCAGTTACAGACTTATAGAATAGAATGGAATGGAATGGAATAGACTAGACTAGACTAGACTAGAAATTTATTGTCACTGGAAATACATGTATATCGAGTGAAATTATTTGTGCGACCATAATACAGAAATCAGTAGATAATATAATAATACAGTAGTATAAATAAATAAATATAATAAATATACATACATTCTGTAAGCCATACGAGTGTTTAACCATTGTGAACAAGTAGATTCATTCTGGTTTTCAATCAGTACTAGGACAGGGTTTCATTTGTATTCAGCCAACACTAAGAAGTGAAGGGAGCATTTATAAACAGGCTGATAAATATTCTGTTTCACTTCATTTACCTTGCTTATTACCCATTTTGTATCTAACAATAATAAATGCAATGTTAATGAAAATCTCATGATCTCAAGAGTTTCTGTTTAAATGGATTTTGCTAAAAGTAAATGAGAACACTTCCTTCACCTATTAAAATGTTTTGGATACAGAACAGCTGTTCTTTATCTAAACTATTTCTCCCGTGGACAACCCTGCTCTTTAAAAAGGGGCTGGAACACTGGCCAAGTGATCATTAAAGAGCAGGGATGTCCAGGATGATTTCAAGGATGCCAGGCTGCCTGCAGGAGGCAGTGACAAGACAGCCTCTGTTAACCAACCCTTCATTCAACAGAGATGGCCATCTTTCTTAGGATAGGGGTGAAAGTTAATTTAGTTAGAAAGCATAACTTGCAAGGTTTATCCAGAATGTTTATCCAGAAACATTTACCATTAATTATTTAGTAAATAGTTTTTAGCTATTCCTGAAGTAGCCCAAGTTCCCTAGCTACTGTATTGGTCCAGTAGATTCATAGTAGGAAACTGACTGAAACTGGACCATTGGCATCCAGGGAAGAGTTTAAGGGAGCTGGCATTGCGATACAATGTCACGTGAAGATGTAATGAGATGGTGGGCACTACCATATTGTAGATGGCAGCGGCCATTCATTAGACAGATAGAGCAAGACAGATGGGTTCATCAGGAGGCTAGGAGTACTCCTGTTGAGCTAATCTGGGAAGAGAAGGCCATGTACTGTGTAGATTTTCCAGGTGGGGCACCAGTTGCCCATGTGCAATAAACAGAAATAATAATAATGTCAGTAGAAAAGGTTTATTTTGCATCAGGACATATGTTAGGACACATTGTTACATCTCTGTGTGTACAATCAATAGCTTGTGACAGAAAATGATACAATAGTTGTTTATTTATAGATTTATATTTTGTTATTCATTGACTACAAAACAGCATTGACTTCCAAAGCACATAAAGTCACTCTTTCAGAATCCCTCTGAATGTGAGTAATGCTTACACACTAAGTATGTATGAAAAATAAATAATCCATCAAGGACAATATGCCGGGAGAAAGAGAATGGTTTAGTCCCACAGAAAGTGCCTAATTTAGTGTTTGGTCCTTGAAAACCAATTTACTGTATATGCTGCTCTTTGTAGGTAATTCAGGCTGACATAAGATAATTGAAGGACCAGGAATGTAAAATTTTCATTATGAAGGTTCATTGCAACATAAATCAATAAAATCTTTTTATTGAATAGGCGTAAATAAAAAGAACCTGGCTTGTTCCTGGGGGAAAACATTTCTTTTTTTGTTTCAGATTTAGCTGTAATTGTAGACTACAGGTAAGAACGATTGTTTCACATACAGTATAACTGTAAAAGAGTTCTAAAACAATCCCAAGAAGTCATCAGTAGGATGAAGAGTTCATGAGAAGTTAGTGAACATGGCGGACAATGGTTTAGTTGTGTCCGGTCGGTTCCAGTTTTCAACCCAAAAGGTCAGTGACAAAAGCTAATAAGTGACCATCACCAGCAAGGATATAAGCCAATGATCCTGTAACAACAGCAAGAGATCGGTTAGAAGTCAAAATGCCAACTGTTTCAATTCAATGCCAGGTAACCCTATACAGCCATTGTACAAAAATATAGTGATTAACAATGACTTAGTCACGATGTCAAGTGATGAATCACAATTTATTTTCAATGGAAAGTGAATAACCACATTCACTTCACCACATTCACCTGTTTCACTTCCCCACTTCAGACTGGGGAATTGGGGGGTTGATGGGAGGGCTCCAGTGTTGTGTAAGGCGACTATTCATTCAAAAGTGACAATGGCAACTGTGACTGACAAGATGACCTAGGGACAAGGTGACATAGAAATAGAATATTGACAGAATACAGTTAGTGGGGTATGAGGAGGATGACATCACTGCACTTCACTTGCTGAATGTGACTCACTCCGCATGACTTCTCATCCTACTTCTGACTGGCTGTGCCACACTACGCAAATGACAGAGTTCACTGCTATCTGCTTGCTTGGCATGTGTATTGCCCACTTAGTCATCACTGAGAAGTGAATGCGCAGCTATTTTGGTGATGTGACTCGAATTGCAGCGAGGGAAATTCGAAAAAGGAAGTGACTCTTTTAAAAATGAGGCCTAATGTGGCTAACCAGCCCAGTTATAATTCCAAGTGACCTAAAGAGTCCAGTCAGAAAGTCAAGAAACTAACCATAAACTAGTTAGAAATCCAAGTGACTAACCATAACCCAATTATACAGCTAAGTGACTAACCACAGTCCAGTTATAATGCCAAGTAACTAACTACCATCCAGTTACAACATAAAGTAATTCATCACAATCCAGTTACAATGGCAAATATTTAACCACAATCAAGTTACAATTCCAAATGTCTAAGCATCATCCAGTTGTATTGTATTTATTCATTTATATAGGACTGATATATTACGTAGCGCTTTACAGAGATTCATCCTTCATCTCAGTCCCTGCCCCATGGAGCTTACAATCTAGTTTCCCAATTCAGTCATACAAACAGTATAGTATGCACTATGTGCAAGTACGGGGAGAACATACAAACTCCATGCAGATGAATTCCTGGGTGGAACCCAGAACCCAGCGCTTCAACAGCGTTTGCAATGCCAAATGTGTAATAACCACTCCATTTTAATGCCAAGTGACACGCCGCAATCCAGTTACAATGTAAAATGTCTAACCAGAATCCATATAACAAGTCAAGCATCTAACAACAATCCAGTTACAATGTAAAATGTCTAACCAGAATCCATGTAACAAGTCAAGCATCTAACAACAATTCAGTTACTACAAATCCAACTAACCACAATTAAAGTAAATGCTTTCAGTGACTGGCGTAGGGAGCTGTGTTGACCTTAACTTTAACTCAACCGTATCTGGTGTTAATTAAGGAAAAACACACGATTCGTTACTGTACTGCGATGAAGCATTGGTGGATTAACCATACATCTAAGGACAAAAAATAACAAATTCTGATGAATTAGTTACCAATTAAAGGTTTATTTTCTACACTGTTACATTTTTCTCTTATTAAATTAATGTGGGTTTCGCAGTAAAAGTAATTTGTGACTGCTTTTAGCTTTTCATTCATTTAAACATCTCCAGTTCTTAAAAAAAAGAAAATTAATTAGTAAAACTGAAATTGTTCCCAGAAAAAAATGTGCAGACTCACAGTTCAAAACATTCATTATAATATTGTATTATACTTGATGAACCATATGAGACCCCAGGATACCTCTGGTGCCTACATTGCCCACAATCCCCTGTGGAGCTTGCAGTAGGAATCCGATACACTGTATTCATTTGGTTCTCCGGGAAGCTGAACTCTCTTAGACATAGGGATCAGTGAAGCAATTAAAGATACAGAGCACCATAGATTCAAAATAAAATGAAAGAAAAAGACCAACTTCAATACAAGCACAACTAGGTATACAAATTGTCATAGGGATCAGTGCTCGTGTGGTTAATCATGTCTTTCTTAATAAGCATCTTTACATAAATTATTTTCATATGTATCAAACTGAAGATTTCATCAGATGAATTGGAGTTGAAATGTAAGTGAGTTATCTATGTCCCCCTGTCCCTAGTTCATTCTCACAATATCCCACTAACTGTATATAAGTGAATATTACAT
>WMED01022839.1:0-11584 GCA_019650415.1 Pipa parva | reverse complement strand
TAGATGAATGTACATTAATATTCAGATGTTCTTACTTCCATTTATCCACATACTCCTCTTATCTAGATAGATAAAATGATTAAGGCTATACTCTCATGTCCAATGGTTAATCAGCTGGTATTGATCATTCCTTCCATTGATGTGTGAAAGCTATACCCCCCGCAAACAGTTTAATTGAAACAGTGATTTTTACTTTCTGTAAAAACAAAAACCCCAGCTGTCTGTGCTGTAGCACACTGAGTGCTATAGTGATTCCTCTCCCCAGCACTGATTAAACTTCCTGTCGCTCACAGAAAGTTTAATCAGTGCTGGGGAGAGCTCAGTGCTACAGCACAGACAGCCGGATGTCTGTGCTGTAGCGCTAAGCTGTAGCGCTATAGTGATTCCTCTCAACAGCACTGATGATAGTTTAATCTTTCCACCTAGATTGTAAACTCTATGGGGAAGGAACCTCCAACCTCTTGGATCTGGCACTTAAAGTGAAGTATCCATGTGATATTGTACTTGTAACTTATAAAGCACTTTCCCCATGTCTGTACTATATTTGTATCGCTGAATTGTACAGTGCTGCGTAAATTTGTAGAGCTTTATAAATAAAATTAAACATACAATACACATAAAATGTAACCCTATTTCTTTGGTGTACCTGATATGGCCAGCTGCTGAATCTTAAAGTGCAGATTTAAGGTGGGGTTTTCATCAGGCTTTGAACATCCGGCCTGGAGGATCATGGTCCCCTTGAGACTTGGTAACTTCTGGGGATTAATTTTACCAACATCCCAGGACAACAACTGCAAAAATATGTCAACCAGGGAAAGGTAACAATGGAATTTAAAAAAAAAAAAAGTTTGAAAGGGGGGAGGGGGAGGAAATATAAAACATTAATACAAATCAATATTTATCTGATCAGAAAAAGGGAAGCCCACTACATGTATAGGAAACATCATGCTAATACAATAACATTAATGCTGACCTTTGTTACAGGGTCAAAGACATATGTTCCTTGCGAAGGGGTCAGTGTCATGTTCAGAACACCCTTCGGCATCTGCCCAGTCAGGGTCACACCTTCTACTGTTTTTCCCATGCTTTGCTTTGGACCTAGCGTGATCTCAAAACGCCCAGAGCTGCTTCCTTCACGGAAACTGATGCCATGTTTCACATAGACTGGGATTGCCACCAAGCTGCAAGGTACAGATAGGAAAAAGTATAGAATATTTAGTTAGTTACAAGTATGGCTTCTTTTCCGTAAGACTTAACTTGGCCCATCTACTTTTCTGTGACAGTTGAACTTTCAAAACGCTGGCTGACTACTACTAAAAACTAATCCTAAAGAGATATTATGGACCTAGCTGTATTTCCAAATTTCTAGTTTAACGGATCAAGACGGCTACTTGGTTGTCTGCCTAATCTTCAGCCATTTTAACTTTACATGTTAAGGTGACTTTTAATGGCATAGCTTGTGCTCACAATAAGATCTGTTGTTGTAATTGTGGCTGCAACCAGACGAGCAAGCCCTTCTGGTTACTTGGCTGAAATTTCTAATTCAATGTTTGAGAGTAAAGTGTAATGGCTTTTGGAGAGTTCCCTCTCTTACTTCTGAGCGCTAACATGGTAGGACAAGAGTCGAAAGTTCCCATCAGGAGGAATGAAGGAAAGGATCCGCTCTGACTCCCAACGCTTGAAACGTACACACGGATGAAAGCTGACATCATCCAGGAGACGAGGATTCTGGGAAATAACATAGTAATCCATATTAATAAATCTCAATATCAAACAAAATATCTTTTATAACCAGTGTTAAAACAGATTTATCAGGTACTGTGCTGGCTTAGTGAGTAGAACTGCTGCCTTGTAGTGCTGAATACTGGGTTTGCTATCACCCTGGACATCATCTGCATGGAGTCTCTATGTTCTTCCTTTACACTGATAAACAATAAAAAACTAGGATATATAATCTGAAATAATCTGGCCTCAATCTGTGTTTGAGTGCTTAAGGAAACTAGATTTTAAGCTCCGCAGGGTAGGGAATGTAGTGAATGGTTAGTTTCTCTAAAGCATTGTTATATAAAAACATAAATATATAAAAGGGGTGATAGGGCGACACAAAACAATGATAAAAGTTTGGGCAATATTAAAAAAACAAAACACAACAACATGTCAGGAGTGACTGATAAGATTGGTGAAGGTTGTGAGATGTCCATACTAGTAGTACCGGCTATCACTCATATTATTTAAGATGTTTTAAATGCCCATATATATGCACCTATTAAAGGAGAACTAAAGACAAAAAATAAACAAGTATTAAAATACTTAACTTATACAGAGCCGATTGATTACATTGACAGCATGAGCTGTGCTGTAATTATCCAGCATCTGATGCTTCCTTCACAGCCAGTGCACAGCTCCTGCCAGCTGTTTCACCGGCTTCATACATCATCACGCTCACTGCGGGGAGCGTTCTCATTAGCCCATGCAATTAACGTGATGATGTTTAAGGCATTTTTAACCCGGGGTGAAACAAGGTGGGAGGAGCTTTGCGCTGGCTTCTCAGTCAGTCAGCGCTGTGAAGGAAGCATCAGGTGCCGTATAATTACAGCACAGCTCATGCTGTCACTGTAATCAATCGGCTCTGTATAAGATAAGTAATATCTTTTTTATCTTTTTGCTTTAGTTCTCCTCTAATATTCAATTCTATCCTGCTTAACTTACCATAAAAGACAGGGTCAGATCTGGCATCCCACTTAACTTTACACAGGCATCAATCACACCCTGAATCTCAGCTGTCACCGTACACCCTAAGGGAAACAAATCTCTGGAATTATATCCAAATATTAATAGTGTCCACAGAGCAAATTTTATTGGCTTCTCTGTTTGTGTTGGCTACAGGTGTATTGCAAAACAAGGAAAGTGAATGGGGATATGTGAAAGACTCCTCGTATATCAGTGGCCTTACATTTGATATGTCACCTGGTCCATTTGAAGTAACAAATGTGTCAGACCAGTCCCCATAGACTTACCAGTATGCATCCACGTGGGGGGGGGGGGCTTCATTTTGTGTTAAGATGCCCGTGATCTTCCTTTCATGTGGTTGTTGATGATTACATGTAAATCTATGGGCACCACTCTAATGCAACATATAGTCATGAAGAACCCTTGTATCATTAAGCAATAAAAAACATCCACCCATTTTTTATTTACAGATTACTGTACATAATACTTACTGTATTGCAATATCGCCCATTACCACAATTAAATGTGAACTAGTACAATAAATAAATAAAAATAATTGAGGTGCTGGGCGATACTGAGAGTACATTATTTGGTACAGTAATTTGGAAATAAAATTTGGAAATAAAAAAATGACCATAAAGCGCATACGCAGCTCATTTTCCTTTGTTCTGTGCATGCGATTTATGGCCAATTCAGCAAACTGAGCCAGGGGGACAGGTACTTTGTGACTTTACACATCACATCCGGGGGGGGGGGAGGCTGGAAGAGAGCTGCAGCCAACAGTTCTCTCCTCATCCTGGGTTGTGGATCATGAGATGAAAGCTGATCGAGCAGCAGTACACTTAGGGCCTCATTGACCTAATTCACCTGTTAAAATCCCCTCATTACAATTTGAGTCGCATCGCCAAAACTGACACAATTTCATTTCTCAGGATTGACTAAGTGGAGAATACACTTGGCAAAACAGGTGGACAGCGGTGATCGCTGATCCATATGTAATGTGGTGTAGTCAGGTGGATAGAAGTAGGAAGAGAAGTCAAGCAGAGTGCGGCGAATTTGATAAGTGAAGGGCAGTGACGTTAGTCTCACCATATCCCAATAACTGTATTCTGTGAAAATTCTATTTCTATGTCACCTTATCCCTAGGTCATGTTGTCATTTAGTTGCAGTCATCATTGTCACTTTTGAACGAATAGTGCCTTATGCAACACTGGAGACCTGCCATTAGCCTGCCAATGTGCCAGTCTGAAGCGTCAAAATCAAACAGGTGAATCTGGAGCAGTTCACCTAGTCACATTCGCACATTTGACACACCCCTCCTCTTAGTCAATAGTAAAAATACCTAAGCATTTGTGCGCAAAATGATGTGAAGTGCCCCATAAGATCATGACTATAGTAGTCACCCAAATTGGTTGCATGTTCGCCACATTTCAGAGTTTGCTCACTAAGCCAACATGGGGAAGTGGGGAATAGATGTGAATTCATAGCTCTACATGACTTTTCAGACTTTAGTCAATGAGGCCCTTAGTGTACCTCTTCTATAACGATCAGGTAAGTTGTTTTTTTTATCACAATAGTTCTCCTTTAAAGCCTGAGTATGGGTGACTCATGTGTAAAAGATTTAGGTATCACAGTAGTGTTTTATGTGTTGACTGTATAGTTAACACTCATCCTTACAAAAGATTTACTGTTTGCTGGATACCTGATTTATCAATGATAGCATCGATTTCTTCTATGACATCAAAATAGGCCTCGTTATTTGTGTATTTCACTCCAGTCCTTCTCCACGGCACCACTGACAACTGTCCTGTCGGTAGCTGGTCACCAACATTGGAGCTGCCTGCAATCAAAGGCAAGGGAATGGAAACGGCCCATAAAAATCAAGATGCTCAGACATGAACTAGTTAGTTTCCAGTTGATTCCACAATGTTTACTTTACTACTTTGGAAAATGTTCTTTTACTTGGTTGTTAAATTTTAATGTTCCAATTCTTCCTGTGATTATCTCCTCCTTTGCAATCTACATAGTCTTTCCTTCAAGCCCCTTTCCCTCCTCTAATTATCCTTGCTTTCTATTATATTATTAGCTTATGTTTGTAGAGGTGACACATCTAGAAACCATGCTATAAACTCTGCTATTACCAGTAATAGTGTTGACCACACTACGCAGTATGGTAGGAGGTTTGATAAGTTCCTTCAAGATGTTGGATTCAGTAGCAAGGGGGAATCCATTATCCAGCATCTCTTCGAGAACCTCATATACGACAACCACGTTTTCCTTAATTACAGCCTCCGAACATGAACCAAAGTAATCCTAAGGATACAAGGAGTGAAACTGTCACACATTTAGTAGAAAACTATGCTAATGTTATATTATATTATAACCAATGCAGTCAACATCATTTACTGCCTTTACATCATTTAAGTCTTGCATCCTTACAACTGTCACTTCCATTTGATTAAGAGATGCACTAAATGTGATAGGGAGAACCACACTCAAGTTGAGTTTCTTCTCAAGTTGAACTTTCCAAACCAAATCATCTGTTCCGTCAACACAGTTACAGTGATGTTTGGTTTTGATCAAGGCAGTGCTTGAGGAAATAATATTCCAACATCAAAAAGAGTATCTGGTAGCCATGCCATATACAGTCACAATCATGCTCTATTTTGGGTCATTTTTCATAGTACATTTTTCTAAAAGAAACACAAAAGAACTGTGGTCCAGATCATTTTGGTACTTCCTATTATTCTTGTGTTCTACTGCTAGGAGGTAACACAGTTATTAGGGGGGGCATCATAGGGAAATAGATTTAACCGGGACACTTATTAACCTTTTCGATTGTGGAGGATGAAGATGTTTATATAAAATGAAATTTTATTTTATCTCCAGATCAGAAAGAAAACTTGGAAGTTTTATGACCACATCTGCTAAAATGCCAGTACTTTAGCTAACAACCCCTGATCCCCCACCCCTGTCTTTACAACTCTTTAAGCATAAATTAGCATTTCTGTTCAAACGGACTGTCTGGGCCTGCTTCTTCAGGAGAATGAAAATCCAGAAACATCAGGCATGATCTAAATATATTTATAGACATGAAAATCCAACTTAAGGGAGAACTAAAGCTAAAAAATAAAATAGATGTATTAAATACATACCTCATAGTAAGTTGAATTGTTGCAATCACAGCTTGAACTGTGCTGTATTTTCACTGCACCGAGGCAGACTTCTCACCGCACTTCACACACAACATTCAGCCCAAAGCTCCGCCATAAGACCTTATACGTCACCATGTTCATTGCGGTTTTTTTTGCCAGTGAGGGGAGCGTTCTCATTGGCCCCATAATGAACGTGATGACATTTAAAGCCTTTTGGACCACCGATTTTACAAGTAGGCGGAGCTTTGGGCTGAATCTTGTGTGTGAAGTTTGGTGAGAAGTTTGCCTCAGTGCAGTGAAAAGAAAGCACAGCTGTGACTGCAACAATTTAATGTACTATGAGGAATGTATTAAATATGCCTTTTTTATTTTGATGCTTTAGTTCTTCTTTAAATACACTTTTTCCGTTTACCTCTTAGTATGCAATAGACACATTGTCTTGATAATCTCCTTTTTGAACTACATACAAATTAATCTTAAGATACTGGTGGTGCCCAAGATGCTGACCTTGTTATATGTTTAGCTTTAAAGGTAGGTTGTTTAGAGGAAGAATGCGGGATCTCTGTTTTTCTTTACCTCCATTTGTATACTGTATTTTCATTGTTACTTAGTATTGGTATTGACCGGTATATTGTATTCTGGTTTAATAAAAACATTCCTAACAAAACTACACTTCCTGCTTTCTGTCTGATTGGGTAAAATCAGCAATACAACTTAGAAAGTATAAATCTGTAAAACAGCAGCATTCAAAGGTCTAGGTCTATAAACCAGAAGCCCAAGCAAGCTACCATGTTCTCAAGTCAATCTGACCCTTTTTTAAATCTCTTTTTAATGATATCTGTATGCTTGTGGCATTTATATATTCTACAATGTCACTGCACAGAATGCAGAGGCCCCGCCAGAGGATATCACATGTAGTAAAAGATGAGGAAACTGCTCCCAGCTGAATTTGTAGTTCTGATGTGCTCCAATCTTTACTGGGATTTACCAAGACTCCAGCAGCATTATTCTAAAACAAAATACATTAATAACTGTGAATGTTACAACTCTTTTCAACCAGGGGTGAAACTGCAGGGTCCCAGATTTTGCAGCTTCGACTGGTGCTGTACTCACAAAGGGCCCCAACTGACTGCAACACCACACTTACTGCAGTCCATGCTCATGACAACAAAGCCACTGACTTCAGTTAATCAGTTTTCATTGCAAGAGGCACAGAAGAAGAATGAAAATGTTTAAGTTATGAGGGGGATAACACAGGAATAAGACCATGCATACTAGAATACCCAGGAATCAATATAAGAGACCTGCATACCACATACAAAAATAAGATTCCTCACCTGAAACGTGTCCACCACACGATGAAGAAATTCAATTGCAAAAAGAGGGGGCACTTCTGTTTGGATAACAGCCACAAAGAAGATGGCATGTCTGTAGACACTGAGAAGGTAGTGGTGAGGGGTAGGAATAATTGGTGGTACATTCTCTGCCTCGGAAGCCCTTTCCTGAGCTTCAAAGAAATAGTCACATACAGAACGGGAGACCACACTTTTCCAGTGCTTCTCTAGGAAAATGTCCCCTGACGGGTTAATCAGGAACAGGCTGTGGATCATGGTGGAATGTCCAAAGTGAATATATGGAGCGGAATGGCTTGTGCGCTGCCTGGGAATAAAAATAAGTTGTAAAGCATTGTTTTCCATGTCTTGACAGAAAAGAAGTCTTGGGTGTATGAAATCTAGAGGTCAGTAGATGGAGATGGCCACTCTACAGATAGCTTATCAAATAATAACTAATATCAAACAACCCATTTAACCAGGGGCAAAACTTGGCTGTCATGCACTCTTTTTACCCAAAGTTCCAGACTTCTTTTACAAGCCAGGGGTTTCCAACTATGAAGCCACTCTGCACATCATTAAGGCTGTTGCTAACTAAAGTCAAGGCTGGATGTAGGAGGCATTCAAATGGACAATTGCCCAGGGATCCCAATAGCTAGGGAGAACCCTACTGTAAACAGACCCATTCTGTTCACTCTCTCTGCCTGGCCTGACAATTAGCCAAGGACATGGGGCTCTAATTTCAGTTTTGTCCAGGGCCAAACTTGGTCTCAAACCAGCTCTGACTGTGGCTGTATATATCCCCCATCCCCATCCCCATCAACACTAGTTTGGGAGCTTCAGGTACATTTTGGTGCGTTCAAATGAATTAAGCATGTACAAAATGAATGCAAACAGATTACAATGTATGCAAGACCAGGTGATATCCACAGGACTGGCACAGATATTTGTCTTATTAAATATATATAAAAGACAAGACCCAAGAGGGAGTGGGATATTAAATCACTTTCTCTCTCCCAACACTATGATAGATAAAAGAATACAATGTTGGATTGTGCAGTATTTAAACATATAAAGATGTAGGCTCATTTATAAAAGAGGCACCTTCTAGGTCAGGTGATCTGTACATATTTATCTAGTGAACATTTCAGTCCTAGTTTTGTGCAGGTATCATTAGAACATCCAATGAGATTAGAGTAAAGGAGAATTGCTTAGAGAAGTGATGCACAACCTACGGCCCACAAAGCATACCTTTCCGGCCCACATTGGTTCTGCTTGTGTTTGGTGTGGAGCTGAGTACAATGTGGCTATCTGCCCGCCTCCCTTAAGTCTCCTGCCAACGGAGCTCCTGGGATATGCGACTTTACCTAAATAAAGTTGCATATCCCAGGAGCTCCAGCTGCAGGAGACTTCTGGGAGGCGGGTAGATAGCCACATTATACTGAGCACCACACCACATATCCCAGGAGCTCCAGTGGCAGGACACTTCCAGGAGGAGAGCAGATAGCTGCATTATACTCAGCTATGCACCAAAAACAAGAGGGCAGAAGTCCAAGCAGTCCCTCGCGATCCTCACACAACAAGCTGGCACCCAGGTACAGGGGAGACTTTATTTGAGAACAGATAATGAGAATATTGTTGCAGTCACAACTTAACTATGTAAAATTGTCACAGTTGTAACTTCAAAATTTATTTCAACTTTGAAGCGGCCCGTGACACGTATCGCAAATTTTTATGGCCCCCAGGCCAAAAAGGTTGTGCAACACTAGAGTTTTTAAGCCTCACTGGCCAAGTATGAAAATGAATATGCTGCACTGCACAGTGATTATGACAATCTCTATACATAAATCTTGTGCATGTTGCAATGTATAATAATGATATCTCCTTATTAATAAACATAATATACACTGTTCTGTAGATTGTAAGAGAGGATATCTACCCCTGCTGTAGGATAATGTGTCCCTGGTTTTTTGTTTTGTTTAATACTACAATATTAAAGTAGCTGTTATGAAAATGGAGGAAATTAAATCTCCCAGCGACCCTGAGATCCCACTGTGTGGCGCTGGTCTATAATACTGTATGCTTTTTAGTTCACTAATACAGATATCAGAAAGACACCATCTCTGCACACTCTCTCTATTAACTAAAAAGAAACTAGTTGTACTATAAAAGGGTTACGAGTATCCTTATATACAAATATCCTAGTCTGTGCCTGTTTGTGATTGCCTAGGGAAACTAGATTGTAAGCTTCACAGAGGCAGGGACTTCAATAAATGGTTAATCTTTGTAAAGCACTGAAGAATATAAATACAGACAATAAAATAAAGGAATGCTATGTGCTATGCTGCTTAATGTTTATAATTATCTCTGCATGCAGATTAACTTTCTACTCTGTATAATATAGCTGCGTAATATAGTAGCGCTATATAAGAACGAATAAATACAAAAAAAATAATGATGTGGAATACTACTATATACAGTTCATATGCTGCATTGAATAATAACAGCCCCTATGTGTTGACAATGCACTGTATTTTATTTAAATAGCATCACCATAGTACCCCGCCTCTCTCAGATTAATCATTTAATTCAGTCCCTGGTACTAGGGAGCTTACAATCTAATTGATCTACACAATCACGCACATAGAGAACGGCCAGTTTGGCCAACTGGGTAGTGGCATATTTTGGGAATGGGGTAAAGGAGAGAACAGAGAAATTCCATGTACACACTGGTTTTATTTACAAACTTCCTGCGATGTATAACAATGCCGAGTACCACTACTAACTGATCATGGAAATATTGCTATCTACCCACAGAAAATAAAGATGTTGCTGATGCTGTTACCCACAGAAAATAAAGATGTTGCTGATTCTGTTACCCACAGAAAATAAAGATGTTGCTGATTCTGTTACCCACAGAAAATAAAGATGTTGCTGATTCTGTTACCCACAGAAAATAAAGATGTTGCTGATTCTGTTACCCACAGAAAATAAAGATGTTGCTGACTTGTATACAGATGATGAGTATCTCCTTGCTCTGACTTGCACATATCCACACAAACACACAGAAGATGTTACAAGCACTGTACCTGCATGTAAATAGCAGAGAGCAGATATGTGGCTATTCCCTTATACAATACACTGAACACAGGGGGTAATATGAGTGCACCTACCCAACACAGGATGTTCCGGCACAATCAGCCTCTAATATGCAATACAGAGCAGCTTCCTCTGGGTCAGATGATGCTTCCTCCCCTCTCCTAATACTCAGCTGACTCCCACCCCCCCTTACATCAGCTGGCTAGGTCTTTGTGCAAAGGGGGTGGGGTTTGTGCAAAGGGGGTGGGGCTTGTGCACTGGCTTGCTAAGGGAAAGCGATGCTTGCTGTATGTAGGATAGTGAGGGATTGCATGGGATTGGTTCGCTACATTATGTTTCAGGGGGAGCAATGTGCAGAGGTATAAAGCGCAGGGCACGGCAGAGCTGTTAATAGAACAATCGCATCGCGTTTAGTTGCTCTGCACATTCCATTGCTAGAATCTTGGTACAAGCAGATGTGGTTAATTCTGGAGCCATGTTTAACATGCCAGTACCAGGGGAAAATACCAGGGATGCCCCAGGGAATCCAGAATTCATCCAAAAGATTTCCCTAGGGTTTCAATGGGCCACTCTGACACTAGCATTTTCCCTTTCATGTATGAGGAAAGCAGTGCTAAAAATGCCATGTCATGTAATTTCACTGGGCTTTTCATTAAAGATATGACTTGGGGAGGAAAAAAAACCATTGATGTGGATATTCATCAAAGTGCGAATTCAATAGTCAAAGTCAATTAGGGTCACTTTGTGATGCTTCGCTCCAATTAGGGTCACTTTGTGATGCTTCGCTCCAATTAGGGTCACTTTGTGATGCTTCACTGCAATTAGGGACACTTTGTGATGCTTCGCTCCAATTAGGGTCACTTTGTGATGCTTCGCTGCAATTAGGGACACTTTGTGATGCTTCGCTGCAATTAGAGTCACTTTGTGATGCTTCACTGCAAATAGGGTCACTTTGTGATGCTTCGCTGCAAATAGGGTCACTTTGTGATGCTTCGCTGCAATTAGGGTCACTTTGTGATGCTTCGCTGCAATGAGGGTCACTTTGTGATGCTTCGCTCTGACTGATGCAAATTTGCTACTCCTTATTCACTAAGCGGTGGATTCACTTGGTGAAGAAGTGAACAGCATTGAGTGCTATTTCATGTGCAGTACGGTGTAGTCATTTGAACAGTAGTGGACTCTAAGGGCAGGGGTTTACAACCCTTTGGACTGAGAGAGCCATATACGTGCGGCTCTGTTCAGCCCTTTTGAATCCGGAGCCACTGACGT
>WMED01022838.1:0-11584 GCA_019650415.1 Pipa parva | reverse complement strand
AAAAAAAAAAAACCTTTCAAGATTTACTTGGTTTATCTTTAATTGAACAGTGCAAAGCTATAATATGCTTAATGATTTACATATTTACAGGCTAATGCTCTAAGTTCAGAGAGAGCATCTTTAGAAAATGAAATTGAAATGTACTAGTAGAACCCCTATTTTTTCTTGACTTTAGCAAGTAGCATTACTCTCTATGGATGGTTTAACATCAATAACATATATTTTAGGGTCAAAAGGAATGTGTCAGAAACTACAGATGCTTTATGAGGAGAGGTTATAGTTAGTTCATTCATCAGGAAAACTCAAGATTCATCAGTATTCACTCTAGTATAGTGTATGTTAGTTATTTTCAACTGCTCTTCCTTAGACCTTAGATCAGTAGTACTACACCACCTCATGCAGTGAGCCTGCTGTCAGACTTCCTCAAGCCATTGATATTACATGACTACATGATCAGCATGTAAAATGCAATGGACTTCAGTGTTATGCATCAGATGTTATGTTGTAGGATAATGTGTTCTATATTTCATTAAATTAATGTTTTAGTTCATCCTCCAAATGAATATGGTACATTAGTACTTAAATGTATAATATACTTGTCAAAAGTAACTGGCTATATTTTAACACAGTAGCTCGCTGAAACTAAAACATCAATTGCTGAACTGTTTAGATAATGAAAAAAATGATCATGTAAAAATTGAGTAATTATAAAAAAAAACTACTTTGACTATAATGCACTACAGTATTATTTTACGAAATGTCATAAATAACTTTATACATATGTAAAATTGTATACATATGCACTTTCTCCTGGTAGATTGATATTGGCAATATTGATATTTTCAACCTATTTATCGATATCACCGATATTGAGATTTATTAAAGTGCACCTGTCACCTGAAAACTTGAATACTGAATTATGTTTTACCAATGAAATGTTTTTTAACTATAGGTGTATTAAAAAAAACTGTACATGTACAGGGGTTAGACAAAAAACTGAAATACCTCTCATTTTAGTGTGGGAGGTTTCATGGTTAAATTGAACCAGCCTGGTGGCCAATCTTCATTAATTGCACTTTGCACCAGTAAGAGCAGAGTGTGAAGGTTCAATTAGCCGGGTAAGAGCACAGTTTTGCTCAAAATATTGCAATGCCCACAACATTATGGGTGACATACCAGAGTTCAAAAGAAGACAAAGTGTTGGTGCACGTCTTGCTGGCGAATCTGTGACCAAGACAGCAAGTCTTTGTGATGTATCGAGCCACGGTATCCAGGGTAATGTCAGCATACCACCAAGAAGGACAAAACACATCCAACAGGATTAACTGTGGACGCAAGAGGAAGCTGTCTGAAAGGGATGTTCGGGTGCTAGCCCAGATTGTATCCAAAAACATAAATCCACGGCTGCCAAATCACAGCAGAATTAAATGTGCACCTCAACTCTCCTGTTTCCACCAGAACTGTCTGTCGGGAGCTCCACAGGGTCAATGTACATGGCCGGGCTGCTATGATTTGGTCACTCATGCAAATACCAAACGTCTATTTCAGTGGTGCAAGGAGCGCAAATCTGGGGCTGTGGACTATGTTAAACTTGTTTTGTTCTCTCATAAGTCCACCTTTACTGTTTTCCCCACATCTGGGAGAGTTACAGTGTGGTGAAGCCCCAAAGAAGCGTACCACCCCGACTGTTGCATGCCCAGAGTGAAGCATGTTGGTGGATCAGTGATGGTTTGGGCTGCTATATCATGGCATTCCCTTGGCTCAATACTTTTGCTAGATGGGCTCATCACTGCCAAGGACTACAGAACCATTCTGGAGGACCATGTGCATCCAATGGTTCAGGATGACAATGCACCAATACACACAGCAAGATTGGTGAAAGATTGATTTTATGAATATGAAAGTGAAGTTAAACATCTGCCATGGCCTGAACAGTCACCAGATCTAAATATTATTCAGCCACTTTGGGTTGTTTTGGAGGAGCGAGTCAGGAAACGTTTTCCATCACCAGCATCATTTAGTGACCTGGCCACTATCTTGCAAGAAGAATGGCTTAAAATCCCTCTGACCACTGTGCAGGACTTGTATATGTCATTCCCAAGATGATTTGATGCAGTGTTGACTGCAAAAGGAGGCCCTACACCATAATAATAAATTATTGTGGTTTAAAACCAGGTTTCTCAGGGGTTTTTTTGTCTAACCCCTGTATATAGTTTCTCACTGTCTGTTTCCCTGTCAGCCCTACTTTTCTTTCTTCAATTGAGTTGGGTGGGGCTTAGAGGAAGCATCATATATACGATTGACATTTACATTTATTCCCATAGCAAATCTGTGCCGCCGCAACAAATTGCCAATAGTAAAATCGTGGCCGTGACAACTACGACAATAGTTCCATAGTAAAGTTGTGACTGTGACAATATTTTCATAGTAAACACACGAACTTGAGAGATTTGGCAGAGGGATAGAAGAGCCACGAGTATTTGGTGGTGTGGAAATACCTTCTGAGTGGCAGGTCCTATCGAAAATGGCAGGCTTCCAGATCTGGAAATTAGGACTACCTTACAGTGAGACCTATTTTATAATCTTAAGTTTTGTTTTTTGCGAATATACATTATTATTTAGCTAATCGATTGATTTACTTTACTTAAAATGAATGATTGCAAGCAGACAGGTGCACTTTAACCCCTTTCTAACTTTTTTTTATTTTTTTTTTCCTTAAAGTGTTCGCCTGATTGAAAACTTTTCCAAGTCCTCTCTGAAAAATCGTTGATAACAATCGAAAAACGGCACCGTTAACAGCAGTGTAATCTGTAGCGGTATTAACACATTATCAATATCAATAAATTTTATTTAACTTTAGTTTAATTAGGGAACATATTCACCTGGCTAAAAATTTTTCCAAGTCTTGTCTGAAAAATCATTGATCGAAAAAGGCCTCCATTGACAGCAATGTAATGTGTAGCGGTATTAACGCTCGCTAGGGGAAATAAAAAGAAAAAAAAAAAAGTAATAACGCAATGAAAAAAATCCAATACGGATCAAATTGGTTGAAATGACCTTAGTAAATACCTTTCTAAGGTATTCATTGTGTATTGAAGTGACAATGAGCTCAAGGTATACTGGCTGAATTAACAGAGTTTAGTTTGGCAGATGGAAATAGCAAATTAGGCAGTTTATGGCAGGGTTGCCATAAATCTACCACTATTCTGATGAGAGTTTGCGAAAAATGCTTAGGAAATATGTGTTCACTGCCACAAAAATACAATTACTGAATAAACAAAATTGAATTTGTGACAGTGTGGGCGAATGAGGAAGCCTCTTAATATTCTAAGCACCTTCTAGATTGCTTTTTAGAAATATATATATTTTTTCTAATTTAGACACACAGGGGATATTTATAAAGGTTTTATTTAAGATCAAAAACAACTTTTCATAATTAAAAAAAGAAAAAAAACACTTTCCCCAACTTAAGTGGTTGAAAAATATTTTTGATTGTATAACTTTGCCCCGTTATATCGGCTAAAAGAACGGCTATAAGAAAAAAGGTCAGCATAAATACATGTATAATTAAAACGGTTCATCGTTAAGAGTTAGGGGGGTTATCAACTATTTTCCCTGCTAAAACTCTGAACATACACAGCATAGGGTGGAATTCAGCATGCAGTGAAGTGATCTCCGAAGCCTTCGACTCACTTCGCAAATGGTATTATGTGCATGCTGAGGTCCTGCGCGCGAGACAGGAATCCCTTTAATGCGCATGCTGATGTCCGCGCGCAGGACATCAGCATGTGCATAATACCATTTGCGAAGTGAGCCGAAGACTTCGGAGCTCACTTCGCTGAATGCTGAATTCCCCCCATAGTCTTTACTGACTTCAGGTACATTTATTATTGTTACCATTGTAGCAAAAAATGTAAATGAAAACCAAAAGTAGCAATTTTTAGTAGGTTTGTTTCATCAAGTATGTATTTTTCTCTTTTTATCCAGCTATTTATTTCCAATATCATTGTTTCTAGAATTGCCTTGCAATTGGCACACTATTTCAAAGCTTTTTTCACAGCGATGTTTATAATGCATTTGTGATATGTTTAGTTGCATTATGCATTACCTGCTGTCCAGTAAACCGCCTTTGTGGTTACATCATGCATGTCGAAGACTTTTATGCATTTGCATGCAGCTGTTGATATAACTCATAACTGCATTTTATGGAAGTCAGCTGCATTATGTAATGTAAGTTGCCTGAAACTACAATCTGCTACAATCACAATTACATGAGAAATACCAAGTGTGCAATAGGCCTGAATTGACTAGACTTTTAAATCCACTCTGTTATCTTCCTTGGCTATCCATAGATCTGTTACTGTATCTGCTTTTCCTAATCAATCGATTTCTTCAGTTTAATTTGTAAATCCAGGAATGAGCAGAAATTACGCAGAGGATTTGTTCGTTTTGGAACACTTAAGAAATCATTATTTGTGAGTACACGCTACAAATCATGGTATTTCACAGTAGCGCAATTCTGATTATTCTCTGCTAATTGCAATTTGCAGTAAATAAAGATTCAGTCAGCGTGTAAGGCATATGAAATTGTAAATCCTCGCATTTGTATGGTAGACTGCTGATTAGCTCAGTCTGACACTTTCTATTTACCGATCTAGTTCTCCGCACACAAACATGCTGGTTGGTTTAGAGACCTGGGGAGGGGGGAGACCTTGTATTAATCTTTCTAGTAACAGTCGCTAAGGACAGAGATTTCCAAGAACTTAATAGTAATTGTTTTATTATATTTTCTTTTTGTTACGTCAAAGAACTATTGTTGCTTAGAAATCAGTGGTAAACTGCTGTGGATATGGTCTAATTTAGTACACAGATAATGAGCTAATTTTGTTTTTCAGTAGTCTCCCACATTCCTTCCCTTATTCTTGTAATTAGCTCACCTTGTTTTGCCAAAGTGATAGGCACCAATATTTGCTTAATGAGTGTCCTTGCCCTTTCCTTCAAGCTATACCCCTATGTAATTACTGATACTTAGCAAGAGAGAGGATGAATGTTAGAGCTGGAGGGGGGATAGAGAGGATGCACAGCATTACATCCAGTAAATTTAAATGCAGAGAACATATTATCTGTTTCAGGATGCTAGAGGCAGCTTCAAATGAGGATTCCGACATACCGATAAAAAAGTGAGTTTTCTGCAAAGCAGTCGAGAGTGAAAATCAATTATTTTGCAAGACGGCAACTGAAAACTAAAGCCTGCAAGAAATCCTGGGAAATAGTGACTAAATAGTTTGCTTCTGTCAGGGCGCGGGGCTTAACTACTTCTTTTAAATAGTACATAATCACATCCAGAAATTCTCATTAAAAGAAGAAATCCACTTAGTCCCCCCACATGCTATGATCTCCTAACTACTCACTCATGCTATGATTTCTCCTGCTATGCTTTCAGTTCAGACAGTTCAAATGAAAGTGGTAAGTCATAAGTTTTACCATTTTTTTTTTTGCCCAAAACATGAACTGTAGAGAAAACTGATTTCACATTTTGTAATCTATATTGATTATGACATATACCATAAAGAATAGGCTGACATTCCAGGTAATCCTATGATTCATCTATCGCATGAAAAATAAAAACTGCAAGAAAGGTTGACATAAAAAAAATGCAAAGTCCTATGCACTTATTGCAAAGCGCCTAGAACCAATCTGTCATCATATACAAATCATATTTTAGATTTTCACAGTAGAAATTTCTAGTGATCAGCACTGATATCTTCTCTTCCATTTAGACCTCAGTATGGCAGGATTCAAGAGGATGGTTTGTGAATGCACTTAGCATTTTTCATACCATTATTACATATTTTTCCTTCCACATTCATTTCTTTCTGTATTTTCTAAGTTAAAGCTCAACCAAGGGTCAGCCTAAAGTGGGGAAAAAAAAACATTCAGTTCTGGTTTTCACTGCTTATACATCATTTAAATGACCTCAGTATTGATAGTTGCATCACTTTTATCTTTTTGTCAGTCCGTTGGGAAAAGAAAACAATATATCAGAGTTCAGAGTGCATTTTGTTTACATTATTAGATAGATTAGTATCTGGGGGTCTTTAAGAGCTGATGAGGGGGTAACGGGCTTACTACTTTTAGATTATATTAATTGGTAAGAATGTTTTCAATAAATATTTATTTAATGGTATGCATAAAATTGGGAAAATTGAATAAAAACATTACAGTTGCACTCCACTCAAAATGTCAATGTCAGACTTACATGCACATGTACTTGCTTTACACACCTAACCACTCTGGATTAAATACAGATTGGGCAGACTTGAATGCAGCATCTGATAAAGACAGCTGTATTCTGTTGATATTGAATTCAGTGTTAAAACAAATACTACCTCCAAGTCTGCTCCATATATATAAATAAATGGATACAAAGTGCTCTGAAAGCAGCCATGTGTGTACAACTTTCACTGTCATCCTTTTTTATTAGTCAATTAAGGGAGGAATTCACGATTGTGCGAAGTAAGCTCTGAATCCTTCGGCTCACTTCGCACAAACTGATATGCGCTAACTGATGTCCTGCACGCAGACATCAGCAAACGCTTTAAAGGGATTCGGCGAGGCGACTCGAGTGGTCTTGTCGAGACTGGAATCCCTTTAAAGCGTTTGCTGATGTCTGCGTGCAGGACATCAGCGAGCGCATAACAGCATGTGCGAAGTGAGCCGAAGGATTCGGAGCTCACTTCGCACAATCGTGAATTCCCCCCTAAATGTTTTATTTCCACGTACTTTCAAATTTTGGTCTGATTGAACATTCTTACCATAATTACACTTATACTAGTGTACCCTTATTTCATTCTACTAAGGGAATTCTACATTTGTACACAATTTTAAGCAAATGTCCATTGAATGATAAAGGATTCAAAATGTTTCTTGACATTTATATATGGTATTTAGCCTGGGAATGAGTTGCTTGCAGTATATACTGGTTGCTTCTCTGATCATCTGAATACATGACTCTTGGCTCATGGCATGTGACTCATTATGTTTCCAATGTAATTGAGTTTGTATATACGTTTTTTGTCTTTCTGGTAGTTTGGGATGTTTTACTGCTGAACAGTGTCGGATTTTCATCTCAGAAGCTTATAGGCACAGAATGTTTGGCACCTTAGGCCACACCCACTAACTGGCCACACCCCTTTGTAAAGATAAACAAAGACTAAATTATACAGTGAACTGAAGTCCTGTGTCACTTATAAAATGCTTCTCAAAATTAATTCCCTTGATTCCCCCTGACTATGTCCCTGATTAGAAGTGTGGCACACTTCTGACTGAGCTGACTATAGGCATGTGCCTCTTATGCCTACAGGAAAATTCAGCCCTGCCACTGACCATCTATGTTTCAATGAATGGAGAATTCCATTTCTCTATTTCTATAGCAGTTGAATTAACTAATCCACTCTATTATTTTGATAATCAAAATTGTGGAAGCATTGGTTGGTGATGCCATTCAGTTGCTTTAAGTTTTTCCTCATTTGGAGAATGGATATTTGCTGTGTCTCCATGGCAGTGTATGGATGTGTAACTGTCCTTTGCTTATATGTCTGTTTACATGCAATGAATGCTCTCTGCCTCAGGCAATCGTGGGCCTCCACTTTTGGGTCAGTAATGTAAAATGTTACATTTTCATGTAATATTCTTAAAATAATATTAAATAATGTCCAACTCACTTTAAAGAAACTCTTTTACACAAGTTGGCTGATGGGTATTTGTGAAACTCTCAAAGCTCCTATTTGAAAAATGATTTTAGATGCATTAGTTTAGTCCACTTATCAGCTGGTTTACCTGTAGCAGGTGTGCTTGTACAACTCAGGAAAACAATGTAGCTAAGTTGTGTTCATGAGACATATTTTATTTACTTTGAAATTTTAATAGAACTTGAGCCTGTCAAAGGTTTAAATTGTAATAATGTACCTGATGAATAGAGTTTACTACACCAAATTAGCAGTGATATAGTCCTGTGGCAATAACAGTCTGTTCTCAGAAAGACATCTTTATTATCTTGGTCAGCCTTCTCAAAGTAATTAGAAATGCAAATTTCGACTGTCAAAAAATATCTCACATTTAACTCTGCTAGGTAAGAGATAAAACCTTGTGTGCTGAATCTTAGGTCAAGGAAATGAAATTGTATCTATAGTTTAGCATTTTTGCTTTATCCTTGTAGAAAAAAATGTTAACACCCATCCTCCCATGCTGCAAGGTTATGTATGGTGACCTGAGATGTATTTTTCTTTGTATAATATGCAGCTATGGAATACATAGTTAAATTAATCTGCCCTGCAGCATTGAAGATTTTACAGGTGTTTATATATCTGTTCCTTTAACACATCCGCTGCATAGCTAGTAAATAATTATTGTGAGATAAAAACATGATTGTTTCTATTTACAGCTTCTGATTATATCACAATACAACTGTAGTCTGTTAATATCACCCCTTTAATAAGGAACACTAGTGAATAATAAGTGTTCCACTGATGTATTTAAATTGTTGTTCTGAAGGTGCATTAGATAAAAAAGTATCTCATGTTAAAGGAATAGTCTAGTCGTCTTTCTATAGCGGTTTATAAAGGGAACATCAGCTAAAGACGGACAGAGGAATTTTCACCTTCAGCTGAATTATAGAAACAGAATGCTCATAAACAGTGGTAGACCTAGTAAGCAGGGGGCCCCATGCAGTATTAGCTTTTGCATCCTTTACCTTTATGGGGAAATAGAAGACAAATGTCAATAACCCTAAGACAGGGTTTGGCTAAAATTAAATGTTGCCCGCAGTGGAAAAACTTTATTATGTGCTTTGGCTACCAAGCATCATCATTCAAAAACCAACAAAATAATCATGTTTGTGGCTGTGTTGACTTTTTAACTGTGCAACCTCTTCTCCATTTAGCATCTATATTAGGCAACACCAATGCAGCACTGCCCCCAGGCCCTAAGATTAATAAACAAAGTAGAGTCTAAGGGGGGAATTCACCATTGTGCGAAGTGAGCTCTGAATCCTTCGGCTCACTTTGCACAGACTGTTATGCGCTCGCTGATGTCCTGCACGCGGACATCAGCGAGCGCTTTAAAGGGATTCCAGTCTCGGCGAGACCACTCGAGTCGCCTCGAGTGGTCTTTGTATGTATGCTGTTTGGGCAGAAAATATATAAATGTCCTTGAAGATAAAGGCATAATACACTGGCATGCATACACATAAATGAGATTAAACTCTTCTAGACATTGCTGAATACAGTTTTGAAGGGCATAACAGTCTGTGCGAAGTGAGCCAAAGGATTCGGAGCTCACTTCGCACAATGGTGAATTTCCCCCTAAATGTCCCCATAGCTCCATAGCACATACACAGGCTGTGCAGTCCTAGTTCTGCTTCTGCCCATAAACACAACTTTCAAAGAGGATTTATAGAAATAAGTGACAAAACATGTAAATCCTCACTTCTCTACATACTGCATTCTGTGTAAAGCTGTTCAGAAAAAAACTGGTTTAATGGATTAATCTAGTCCGTTAACCAGAAGACACAGCTACATATATGCAAATACTTTACTTTTTAAAGAAGTTTATAGAAAAAAACAGGGTGCTGTGTTTCTAATAAATTGTGCATAGCACTGCTTGTGATTTTATAATTGGAATAATTATAATTTATAATTATATAATTATAATAATACTGCCACTGCCAGATATTCATATGCAGGATTGGTCATTTGAAATCTGTTATCTTGTATAGAGCCAGAGATAAAGAGGAGTTAAAGGACCAGTAACGCCAAAAAAAATAAAAATCTTTGGATTGACATGACAGTTATTCAAAAATGTATAAATATTATATCTTTTAAGTTAAATAACTTAATATGAATTTTCTTGCTTTCGGTCTGTGGCCCACCAGGGAATAAGTGATCAGGAACCACTAATTCAAAGTTTGTTCTTTTTTCATTTTCTCTATATTTCTCTTTTTAGTCTCTATGATTTGCTTGTATTTTACCTCTTCTATTCTCCAAAACCCTACCTGCTTTGTACTACACTTATGAACATGCCATGATTGGGTAGTTTGGAATTCCAGGAGGCACTACTGAGGCCTTGGCCCACTGAGAGATTCACGTGTCCTTGTGGCCCAGTCTAACAATGCAGTAATTCTAAGCGTGGTCTATTAACCAAAGGTTTATCATTTGTCCCTAATAAGGGCCCGGATAAATTTGAAACATACATATATCTTAACAAATTTGTGAGAAGTTTAACCCTCAAAAGACATGTCCTACTTAGTGCAGTAGAGTCTAAAGTCAGGGAGGGCAACAATAGTCACAGGACCTTTCACAAAAGTAAAAAAACAACTTCTATCCCAGCCAGTCGCAGGGGGATAGGATTAAGTCCTTCCACAAGATAGTGGAGAAAGAACTTATGACTAAATTAGATAAATCGGTTAATACACGAGATAATCTTAACCATCAGGAAAGACTGGCTCTAAAACAGTTAAAAAATAATAATGACATTGTCATCAAAGCTGCTGATAAGGGGGGTGCTATAGTGATACAGGATAAATCCTCCTATCATAAGGAAGCAAATAGTCTAATAGCCGACCCGGAAACTTACAAACCCTTAACTTTTGATCCCACGGAAATCTATACCAAAGAATTACAAAAGTTACTAACCAGAGCTAAAGAATAAAAAATTATAACTGATAAAGAGTTCCAATATTTGTGTAAGCATGAACCCAAAATACCCTTTATGTACCATTTGCCCAAAATTCATAAATCCCTGGAGAACCCCCCAGGAAGACCCATTATAGCAGGTATTGATTCCCTTACAGCAAATATTTCAGATTTCATCGATTTCCATCTACAACCCATAGTGGTACAGCAAAGATCATATTTGAGGGATTCACCGCAATTAATACATTATTAATTAATTAATTAATATTATTGAATGGCATCAAGTGGCAACCTGACTATGTTTGGGTAACTTGTGATGTTAATTCCCTATACACATGCATGATTTGGGTGTACAGGCCACCAGGCAATATCTAATACAGTCTAATATATACAGCTTAGGATAGATTGACTTCTTCTGTCAGTGCATCGATTTCATACTTAGTAGGAATTACTTTACACTCAATGAACAATTCTTCCTACAAACTAAGGGCACGGCAATGGGCAGCAAATTTGTCCCCTCATTTGCCAACCTTAATATGACATCCTGGGAGTAACGGTTTATATGGGGTCCCACTATTTACAAAGACAACATCATATTTTACCGAAGGTACATTGATGACCTGCTATTCATTTGGAAAGGCAGCATCGGGTCCATTGAGGATTTTATTAAGTACATTAACATCAATGAACTCAATTTAAAGTTCACTGCTGACCATAACACAGAGCGTATTAATTATTTGGATCTGCGGCTATTCAGTGACAAGGATGGCATACAAACCAGCATATACAGAAAGCCAACTGATACAAACTGTTTGCTTAATGCCAATAGCATTGCACCGCGCAATCAAACTGTTTGACTCAAACAAGGGGGCTCACGCACCTGTCATTACGTT
>WMED01022837.1:0-11584 GCA_019650415.1 Pipa parva | reverse complement strand
CTGAATTAGAACAATTCTGTAAAGATGAGTGGGCCAAAATTCCTCCAGAACGCTGTAAAATACTCATTGCGAGTTATTGCAAACGCTTGGTTGCAGTTGTTGCTGCTAAGGGTGGCCCAACCAGTTATTAGGTTTAGGGGGCAATCACTTTTTCACACCACTGTATAATGTTTAGCTCCTAGTGGATTATTGGTTGTTTTTAAGAATTACTTGGCAGTGATTTGGGGAGTGAGTGCTAAGAAAGACAGAGGGGGGAATAGGGTCAAAGTAATAAATTTTGCACCAAGGTCTTCTTCTTGTTATTCCATTTCCTGAATGATTTTAGGGGGTCACAAAGTAGCTAGAAAATAAAAAGTAGCTGCTATAATTTAAACAGAAAAAATCTAATTTATTATTTTTCTATATTCTCTTTTATTAGTTTCTATCTTCCTTTGAGCCACTCAGCCCTTATTTTATATATTAATCCCTTCCCGCTCCTGAAATAAATCCCAGGTAAATATGTCCTTTCCTCTCACTTACTGATGAGTCCCCTCTTGATATCACAGACATCCCAGTAGATATGATAGTTCTTTCTTCATCTTCATAGTAATGGCCCCAGCAGACTACCTGTCCCAACATCCATCTCACTCCAACCTCTCAGTGACGCTAGATTCTGAATTCTGCTTGTCTCGGTTTGTGCTGATCTCCCTGAGCCTTTTCCTTCTAATTCATTTACTCTGCACACATTCCCAGCCATATCTGTCTTGCTATTAATCTCTGTCTGTACCTGCTGCAAGGGGGAATCTAACAATATCTATTTGTCTTTGTGAATTTATTTATCTATCTCTGTATCTTTCATCCCCAGATGGATTTATTGCTTAAAACAAAACAAAATAACAAATATGATTAAGGTTTCCGAGATCGATATTTCAAGTCACAAGATTGAATTTGGGAAAAAAAAAAATGTAGCATTAAAGTTATAAATTATCAATTGATGTTATCAATTTTATCCACAAAATGCATAGCTGACAGGCGTTGACATGTCTATGCGTGTTCTAGATACAAAACTGCATATGATCATGTTATCGGTTCTACTCGCATGCTTCTCTCCCGGAATAAAAAATATAAGATAAACTTTATCGCAAGAAATAAGTGGTCAGCAAACTAAATAGATAATGTGTTTTTTATATATATATATATATATATACGGTATATAATATATAGAAGTTAGGGTAGAGTGGTTGTGTTAGTCCACAGATGTAAAAAAATGAGTATTGCAGTATTTTGTGATATCTTTTTTATTGGACTAACAAGATTTTTAATTACACAAGCTTTCGGAGGGTTAATTCTGACTCCCTCATCGGGTGGTTTGAAGCAATACTCTATATATATTTTTATACTGTGTATATATATATATATATATATATATATATATATATATATATACAGTATATATATATACTGTATGTGTGTATACATTTGTTTATAAAGCATCACTGGGTTACACAGAAATTCAATGTAATTATTGTTTTAGATCTACATGTTCCTAAGAGCTGGAGAATTTCAGTTTTTTAGGAATGTTTACAATGAACATGCAGACTTACAACTTGTTTCTCAGTAAATTCATATTTCTAAATAGATATCTGGACATTTACTTACGGACTACAAACTAATACAATCTGATATCCAGATTAATAGGAGTTATTCACTAAAGTTTGAATTCGACTGTCAAATTCTCAAACAGTGAATTCCCATAGAAAATCAGCAACCGTGACAGTAGCCATCTATTGAAACTGTTGTTAGCTGGCAAATTCACACCTTAGTGCAGGGGTCGGCAACCTGTGGCTCTTTTGATGGCCGCATCTGGCTCTTTGACTGTAATGAACAGTGCTTGCATCGTTACAGTCTGCCTGCTAATCACCGGCAAGCGCTGTAGAGAGACAAAGCTCTCTCAGCGCTTCCGGGTTGCTACCCAATCCGGAGCCGCTGACATCACTGGCTTCCGGGTTGCTAACCAATCCGGAGCCGCTGACATCACTGGCTTCCAGGTTGCTAACCAATCCGGAGCCGCTGACATCACTGGCTTCCGGGTTGCTGGCCAATCCGGAGTCGCTGACATCACTGGCTTCTGGGTTGCTAACCAATCCGGAGCTACTGACATAACCGTGCTTCCGGGATGCTAGCCAACCTATGTAAATTCACCGGCTCTGGATTCAAAGGGGCTGAGAGCCATACATATATGGCTCTCAGCCCAAAAGGTTGCCGACCCCTGCCGTTATGTGACAATTCGGACTTTAATCAATAACCCCCAAGATGGTTTCCTAGCAATATTTTTATTTGCTTATGGCCATGATATAGATGGATTCTGCAATGGGGTCTTTGACCGTAGATGTATCATGAAACACCTCATGCGCTCGTTGATGTCCTACACACAGACATCAGCGAGCGCTTTAAAGGGATGCCAGTCTCGGCAAGGCTACTCTTTCAGTCTCACCCGCGCATAACACCATGTGCGAAGTGAGCCGAAGGATTCGGAGCTCACTTCGCTCAATGGTGAATTCCCTAAGTTGTATTTAGAAGAAACTTCCAGCAGCACTTGGAGATTATGAAAGGAATATTTCTATTCCTGATCTCAGAAAACAGAGAAAACGAACTGAAAACAAACCCCTTGAAGTTATTAATATTAGGAAATATTTACTCAGACCTGTAGCTCCCCTTGTAATTAATTTCTTAGGAATACAAATATCTGAAAGTTCTTTACTATAATTTCTACTGGATAAGTGTAATGTCTAGTAAACTAGTACCTAGTCCTAGGGGGCATAAAGAGGACCTTATCAAATTATCTGCTTCTGTCTTTTTCAGTTTATTTAGCCTCAGCTCACTACATCTTGGTGGCACAGATGTAACCAAAGCATGGGTTTACACACAACTGGATCCCTCATAGTGCTTTTGTGTAGGAAGCAACCTGGAGATTTTAGGGAGTAAATGACACTTTTATTTCGGTATCTGACCTTCCCGGTTTTGGCTTTTAGGGGTAATGAGTCTCAACTTGGATATTGCATTAAGCTGTGGTTGTTTGACCTGGACAACCAGAACATTAGTAAATATACATTTAGCTGATACTTACTGGTCCAGCTGATTCATAAATAATATAAAAATAATAATTGCATTACTCATTAGGGCACCAATATGCCGTTACATACATACACACACAATGTAGTTCAGCAGCAGATTATATTCACCTGATAAAGACTTGAATCAGTTTTAATCAGACAGGTTGATCATATTCAGTGTTACAATTTAAAGATTTCATGCAACATTGGCAGACAAACTGTTCCATACCCAACTTTAATGGTAGTCATGGTGACTGGAGATATTAGAAGCACTCAACACATGTTGCTCAACCACAGCAATCACATCATGTTGCCCTTAGGTCCTTATGAGCAGAGATTTCATATGCAAGTAAACGGTGAACATAAAGGTTTAAGCAGCTTGATAAAGATGACTTACAGATTATATTTGGCCGAAACAAATGGCCTTTTCACTTCTTTTTGTTGTTGTTGATGTAGGACCTTAATGTTATTCGTTATCCCATCTGGGATTCTGAGCTTAACTTGTCAATATGCTTTGATATGGGGCAAGATTCCTTTTAGTGAATCAGATGAAATGTTGTCGTGTTTTTTTACATTAGAATTTATGGATTTTAAAGTGTTTGGTTAGTTCTATTAATCAACTAGAGTAGCACAAGAATCTAGCAGTCTCCTTCTGATGCCTACATTTGCAGAAACAGATTAAGCATTCAATTGTTTCTTACTGGGAATGTAGACATTCTGCTTAAGTTGTGTATTTCCTAGAAAGTAGCTACAGTTCCTAAGAAAGCCAAGTAGTTTGAATCAAGATCTCTGCTATTTCTAATTGGTCAGTACATCAGCCTCCAAGCAATGCCAGTGTCTCTGCTAGAGTTTCTCACATGATTTCTCTCTCATTATGGATTGCAGGTCCTTTGCTTACTCAAAGCAGAGCACTTGAGAAAAGAATTGCATTTCTTCCAATTACAATATCTGTAAGCACTTGTCACTTACACTTCCTATGGAAGGGATCTACCCAAAGTACTTTTCAATTGCAAAGACCTTCTGCCCCAGGTACCCTTCCTCTGCACAAAGGAAAAAAATCACAATAGTGACTATATGCAGCGCTACCAAAGTACCTCAAATGATTCAAATAAAGTCCAAATAAAGTCCAAAAATTCAAAAAAAGTTCAAATAAAGTCCAAAGATAGAATCCAAAAATTTTCTTGTATATCGTATGTGCTGCTTCCCTGCTTGGAAGTCCGCCTCTTGACTCCCGTATAAATAGATATTTCCAGAGCATAACTCCTGATGAAGCGACTATCGCGAAACGCGTAGAGTTGAGATTTCTTCCTTGAGATTTTTGTGAGAGGAACATTGTGATCCCTATTGCTGATGTATTGAAGAGGGAGAAGATTTGTATCGGCTTCTGCCTTATATATGCTGAATATACCCAATATGTCTGGTGAGCGCATATATGTAAATCACTTGTGTGCAGTGTTTTCACAATTTCCGACTCCTTACCACATGTGCACATTTTTTTGAAAATATTTCATTTGGTACGTTTGGGACTAATTTAATTTGACATATTTTTATTGGTTAAAGCACTATGAAGTGCATTTTTTGTGCGCTTCCTCACCCCTAGACTTCCTCTGCACAAGCTGGAGGTCTGTTCAAGGTACTCTTCCCTTGCTAAGCACTGTGCCCTGTTAATATTCTCACAGGTCATTTATCCTTTAATGGATCCAGGTACAGACAGCTTCCCCTTTAGTTCACTAGGCTCTAGACCCCCAGAAATTATATCAGCAAACGGCTACTGCACTTGCTCTATTCGCTGAAACACACAGGAACAGGAAGTGAAGAGGATGACAGCATCTGTCAAAGCAGAATAAATCAGCAAGTTACTCAGAACAGAGGCAGCGCTGGAGCATAAAAGAGTGATTGGTTAAGTGTTTCAACCCCCTCTCCTTAAAAATCACCCCTTGGAGACATGAGCTGGAGTTCTCCTTTACAAAACTAACTCCAGGGTGAAGATATCTGCAGGAAAAGATAATAGCAAATAAATTATTGGAAAGTTCTAATAAAATTATTCGGTTTTGGAAAAATTATGAAATACCATAGACAGTGTTTATCACATTTGAATATAGATCTAGCTAGACATTATGCAAACACATAATCATCAAAGGGAGAATTTGAGTGCTGATTTAAATGCTCATCGCTTTGGGCTGCTGTCTTCAATTATCTACTCTTTATTCGCTGTACAGAGGATTCCCATAGTAAAGATACAAGCGCATCAGTAGAGTAGTATGGCGTAGTCAGTCAGACAGTAGCAGCCCTGCTATCATCCCCTTCATTTGCTACTTTAATCTGGCAAATTAAAAGTGGTGAATGTGACACAGTATGTCTTGTCAAATTCGCTGCAGCAACAGACTCTGACACTTGCAACTTACCTGTGCCAGCACACACAAAGTGATGCACACAGCTCTTTCCGTGAATGCTGTATGCATGCAAACTGGTCGCAAATCTGCCACATCGCAGAGTTTGCTGCAGTTTGGGAAGTGTCAAAAGGCTCATGTGCTAAGTGGGTGGTAACAGTGAACCATTAACAAAATCCACCATAAGCCTGAGACATTAAATATTATAAAGAGCCCTGTAAGCCTTATTATGTTCCAGGTCTGGTAAATCTGGACTCACCAAATCCCCATAATACACTTCCCTGCATTACAGCCTGCAGCTATATCCTCCTTGCTTCATGCAGGGTCTACTTTATACTGATTGCAACCTCTAGGCTAAACAAGTTGTATTACTGCAAGCAGAAACCCAGCTGAAATAGCTGTTAACCACAACCAGGAATCCCCTAGCTCTTGCTGGGATGTAGACTAGAACCTTCATGCTCCAAACTCACCATGGTGTTGGCAAGAGATTGTTAGAGGAATAGAAGGGTCAAGTGCTTAACCTATGTTCTACAGCCATCCCTGGTAGGGCTAGGAGCCCACTACTCACACCCCTTCATCTGAAGCCCTTCTATCTAAACACTGTCAAATAATAAGCAAGGGTAAGTACAAGCTATTTAAACTACCCTAGCCAACCTTTTCCTGCCACTGCTAAAACCTTACTTCATTTCACTAAGATGTAACTTCTCGGCTACATATTGACTGCATCTAGCTGCAATGACAGGCAGCCAACTAAATTGTGAATTAGCCAACCATTTGTGGTCTCATAAAGTTTTAAATGTTTGTGCATTATCTCGCCGTGCTCTTTGCTTGAGGTGTGCCAGGTATATCTTGGTGACTGGAGCAGAGTAGATACGTGCCAGTTAATGCCTTCCTTTCTCTGCTATGAAGGTTATGAGTCAATGTAAAGTTTAATTTGATTCCATTTCCACTAACCCTAGAATAAGATGCTCATGGTTCCAATGGCCACATTTTATGAAAGTGTAGAGACTCACACAGACGAACTGTTCATTTTGTTTATTTCTCACTTTCTGACAAAGAAAGATAAAAGCCTAGTGGGACCTAAGCATATTAACCCCTTAAAAATACATCCTGCAACAGGGAAACCCTTTTCATCATATGAATCCCATAGGGAAAGCAGTACCAAGGGAGCTGGCCAGGTGCTGAAATCATTTATAAAACAGGGTATCTGTGTTTCCTGTCTTTAGCTGCAAACAGGAAAGGTCAGTTTAAAGGGGAACTATAAGCAAAATTCTTCTTAAGTACATTATATTTTTCTAATAATGTTGTATTTTTTTAATCTCTGTTTACAGCCTGAGTTATCATTAGGCTTGCAGACCTTCACTCAGCATGTCAATTTTAAAATGTGCTAATGTTACAAACCCACTCAAGGGAATATAAGCAGCATATTTGGTTTTCAGGCTCATGCTGTGCTTGTTGCATGTCCTGAATTATACGAGCATTTAACAACAAATAGCGAGAAGACTTTCTGAGTTGTATAGATCATGCTACAGCCCCTTCTCTTCAATTAAAGCTGTGACTTTGCCTTCCCTCTGCTGGCAATTTAAGGTACTGCTTTTGCAACTTTATTATCCAGAAACACCAGCATTATAGGGGTGAGAATGGTTTCATCTTGTGTAGTAGCTATTTTGTAATCAATATTTAAATTTAATAAGGTGATTTGGTTTTCTGTAAAACAGACAGCTTCTGGCACCCAATTCTCATCATTTTCCTTATAAAACAACAGTGATCTTCCATCCTAGCGGGAGGTCTCTTCCCCAGCTAAGGGCCACAATCCAGGGGGTTATTCACTAAAGTCCAAATTGTTGCGTATAGGTGCAAATTCACCAGATAAAAACAGTTGCAATAGGCTGCTACTGTTCCAGTCGTGTCTTTATAATGAGAATATTGTGACGGTCGCGACATTATTATGGGAAATTTGTTACAATCTTAACTTTAAAAAATTGTCGCGACTGTACATTGGGGAAATTTTAGCAGATTTATTATGGGAATCCGCTGTTTGAGAATTCGACAGTCGAATTCGCACCTTAGTGAATAACTCCCTCCAGTGTGTATTCCATACATATACATTCTGGCAGGGCCGGTTCTACCTATGGGCGATGTGGGCGATGGCCAGGGCACATTCTATCTGAGGGGTGCTGTTGCCCACATCGCCCATCTTTAAACTTGACCTCCTCCCCACCCGCGCACTCCCCAGTCCCGCGACACCCCCCTCCCTTGCCCCGCGCCCTCCACTCACCTCCAACAGCGTTCCAGCGACGCATTTCCTCTGATGAGGTCAGTTGAATGTGACGCCGCTCCTTGGCTGCTTTGGGTCTTGTCGGCTGTATTCGGCAGCTGCAGGCAAGACCCAAACATCTAAGGAGCGCCGTCGCATTCAGCTTACCTCATCAGAGGAGGTGCATCACTGGAACGCTGTTGGAGGTGAGTGGAGGGCGCTGGGCAAGGGGGCTGCAGCACGGGGCAGGGGGTGTTGCAAGGAAGGGGGGTGCGGGGGGGTTGGCCCAGGGTGCCAATAGGGCCAGGACCGCCCCTGCATTCTGGTATAGGGATCTTCAGAACCCTTGTGCTATTATCAGTGCTACAAGTAACAATAGACTGCACACACTGATGTATACCTTTCCAGCCAGGAAATTTAAATTGAAATGTCTTGATCAACAGAGCATGTGACTGATCTGCAGTTTGTTAACTAAGATAGGGAAGTGTCTCGTGGGAAATCTACAACTATTTCTACACATGCTGGCAGTGTTGAACATTCATATTTTAAATGTGTCCTAGTTTATGTTATTAATTTATGTGCTTATTAAATTTATTACAGTAATAATGTATCCTATTTGATGTGTGTGTTGGAGGGAGCAGGTATTTTAGCAGCTTCTAATTTCTAATTCCTTATGCAAAACAGAAATATAAGTCACGGGTCGTCATCAGTCATGCTAGATAATAGTTGCTGTTGAGCCACAATTCCCATCATGCTCTGAGCTGCAGGCAAACCTTTTTCCATTATGAATTTATTTGAATCCCAGGATACTGTACTCATCTGCCATTTCGCTTACCAGTGAACAAGCACCAGAGAGAGCAAGGGGGGTAATTCAGGAAAGTCTGAACTTACCTGGCAATCCTTCGATCCACTTTGCAGAGACTGGTACGCACTCCCTGCATTTCCAGAACGCAGAGATCAGCGAATGCTTTTAGGGGGAATTCATGATAGTGCGAAGTGAGGTGCGGAGTCTTCGCCTCAGTTCGCACTGACTGATATGCGCTCGCTGATGTCCTGCACGTGGACATCAGCGAGTGCTTTAAAGGGATTCCAGTCCCTTTCATGTGCTCGCTGATGTCCACGTACAGGACATCAGCGAGCGCAGATCAGTCAGTTCGAAGTGAGGCGAAGACCACTTGAGTCGCCTCGCGAGATTGGAATACCTTTAAAACGTTCGCTGATCTCCGCGTGCAGAGAGTGAAGTGAATCGAAGGATTGCCAGGTAAGTTCGGACTTTCCTGAATTACCACCCAAAGGTCAACAAAACACTGAAATTCTATGCATTTAATGTAAGCATCCCACAGGATCATCTACTGCTCTCTTGCAATTTCAGCTCCAGGGTGGGATCCGCAATCACACTGATTAGCACACTGTAGGGGTTATTCACTAAAGTCTGAATTGTTGCGTATAGGTGTCTACTGCTCTCATGCAATTTCAGCTCCAGGATGGGTTCCGCAATCACACTGATTAGCACACTGTAGGGGTTATTCACTAAAGTCTGAGGGGGTTATTCAGGAAGCTCCGTAGTGAGGCGCGTAGTGTTTGCCTCACTTCGGAAAAACTGACATGCGCATGCTGATGTCCTGCACGCGGACATTAGCACGCGCATTAAAGGGATTCCCCTCCTGGCGAGGAGACTCGAGTGCTCTCGCATGTCAGTTTTTCCGAAGTGAGGCGAACACTACGAGCCTCACTTCGGAGCTTCCTGAATAACCCCCTGAATTGTTGCGTATAGGTGTGAATTCGCCAGCTAAAGACAGTTGCAATAGACTGCTACTGTTGCTGTTGTGTCTTTATAATGCGAATATTGTCGCAGTCGCAACTTTACCATGGTAAATTGTCTCAGTTGCAACTTTAAAAATTGTCATGGTCACAACTTTACAATGGGGAAATTATCGCGCTTGCAGATTTGCTATGGGAATCCGCGGTTTGAGAATTCGACAGTCTAACTCACACCTTGGTGAATAACCCCCATCATGTGTAACATTAAAGGACATACTCAGTGATTGTACTGACTATTGGCACAGTGTGTAGCAGACAGAAAGCGGAAATAATGGAACAGTGTATCAGTTCCCTCAGTTGATGAAGCTCACAGTTTAGATATTTAGATTGTGGAGCTGTGAACTGTGACTCTGTAACTGAATGTCAGAGTTTTTAATAGCTGGAAGGAAAAAGAAATTAAAGAGGGAGAACATGAAAAATTCTAAGCAGTAGAATATACTTTTCTATCCCTTCCAAATCAAGCATCCATGCTGTATTACATCATCTCTTTATTAGGGTGCAGGAGCTCTTGATTACCAATGGAAAAGCTAAATGCGACTAACCTTTCCAGCTATGAAAAAAAAAGATATGCAGCTGCTCATCTCTAGAGACGCATCGTTATGGCGCTTATGGTTTCTAGAGACACAGTTTGCTATTTTTTTAGATTTGCGTTCTTGTGGTTTCTATAGATGCACGCTTATGGATTCTGGAGACACAATTTTTATGGCTTCTGGAGGTGTATTCTAATGGTTCTTAGATATGCATTCTTGCTGCTGGTTGTTTTTAATGCCATCTGAATACATATCCATAAAAATATAATGTGAAGTCATTAAAATAACAGTATAAAAGGACAGCAATGCCATCTAGTGGATGCTTCTATTCACTGCAGTCCTTAGGTTTAGAAAAAAACATCAGTGGGCTCAAAGCTATAGAAAATAGCCTCACTGTAGCTATGCCTTGTAATACTTACTGGCAGGGGTTCAACCTGCCCTACTTACCTGCCCTACTTGCCTGCCCAGTGCTACCCCACCACACATCTGGGGGGGAGGGGTCTGAATGTGGCAGGAAAGTTCAGTGCACTAACAACTGCCATCCTGTCTGGCTTATGACCTTGAAACTGCCTGAAATTATTAAAATTGTCCCCAAATACTCACTGGGCCTCATCATTCATATTCATTTTCATGTCTGGGAAACAACAATACCACTCCCCCTGTACCAACCCCTGTCCCTGCTGCTATGCAGAATGGCTGTACAAACAGCATGGAACATCAGGGGTGAAAACAGTAGCCAGACAGCACTGTGATCCACTCAGTCCCAGGAAGGTCAGCATCACTCTGTAAGCACCCCCACACAAATAAAGGGCATAAGAGCCATACAATTAACCCTAAAGCTTGACCGACAGCAGGCACACAGAGTGAGGCATATACACCGTCCAGCATTTCTCATTTCAGAAATTCAGAAATATTAATATTATTATTAGTATATTTAATATTTATTAGTATAATATGTATTAGTGTTGTAGTCGTTGGCAATCTGATAAAAAGTCTATGTTTGGTGTTTAATAAGCATTAATAGGCTATAATATCTGTCAGACTGGCAACTAAAATGCAGATACGTCCTTTCCTGCATGCCGCAGCTAAAATAACTCTCTTCTAATTCTTTTTTTTAATCATTTATTTATTGTGACATATTAATGTCAAATATTATACAAACTTTGCAATATTTGTTATTTTGCTCTACTTTCTTCATATACAGTTTGTTGCTTTTAATAACAGACAATTTTTCATTTTATAAAGGCCTATTTTAACTCAAATAGCAAACCTTTGTCTCAATTTTAACATTGTCTTGCTTAATTCAATATTTTAACAAAAATTGTACCAAAATGAAATTAAATAATTATGTTGTACTTAAGTAACTCTGTTGTATTGCAAATAAATACTCATTGCTTTGTCTCTCTTCTAATTCTAAACTGAATGTACATGTTTGGATTGAAATAGTTACATATACATGTGCAGATCTAATTATTTTTATTTTTTTTTATACAA
>WMED01022834.1:0-11584 GCA_019650415.1 Pipa parva | reverse complement strand
CCTGCACCAGTTGGGAAAGATAATTATCTTTAGTAATTGACAAAAACCTATTTCCTTTATAGGATCTACAGGTTTCAGTTTCCTAATTTTTATCTGGGAAGTTGAAGTCCCCCATTATTACTACCTCATTGTGTTTTGCTGCCTCATTTATTTGTCCTGATAGCAAATCTTCTACGGATTCAGTTATATTTGGCAGCTTATAGCAAACAATCATTATCTTATTACTGTAGACGGTTTCACAAATTATATCATTAAGTAAAAGAGATTGTTCCCATCCCTCTTAGAACATTACTGAATTACTGTAGTACAGAAATGAATGTTTTGGATTTGTATTCTTCCAAGGGAATCTGATCCTACCAATCAGATTAAACCTAAACGGACATGATTCAAATCAAAACCTTATGTCAGTTTTCATTTAGGCTTAATTGATTAAGAACCTCATGTAAATAATAGTGTTATTATGAAATACATTCAAATCAGTTTGCTAAGGTTTTATCCACTTATGCCAATTGATTTTGGTACTATATTTGCTTTGTATTTGATAGAGATAGGACACCCTTCTGCTTGCTCTGCTGGGTTAGAGAACTGCACTGAAGAAACTGACCTTCTCAGGGTAATACAGGTGCAGGTTTGGAATAGACCTTAAAAGGGTATAGGTAGAATTGAATAGGTAGTGAAAGGTTACAGAGGGGTGGGATCTGCAACACAACATTATACAGTAGTAACTATATGCTATAATAATATAGTTAATATTCTGTTATCAACTCCTTACATTAGCATTTCATGCCCATGCTAGAAGATACATAGACCTCAGGGGGCAAGCCTCATTTATTTAATAGTGGTATACATGCAACATAACTATAATTGATTTGTGTGTGGTGCACTTATCTTATTAATAAAGTAACAGGGTTCTAGTGGTTCTTTTGCATAAAAAAATAGGGAATGGTTTATTTAACAACTGGGAGGAAAGAGAAGAGACTTATTCCAGCAATAACCACAACTTGTGCAAATGTCAGTTACAAGCTTATAGCACCAGTTCCATCAATGGGATCCCCAGGAGAACATTCCTTGGATCCTTTAGGATATAGCAGGAAGGGGAAACATTATATACATTTTAATTCCTCTTGCTCCAGGAATTCTTCAGGGCAGACCTCCCTCCTTTGTGTCAATACCCTCATGCCCTGTAGAGAAAACTAAATAAAATCAATTTTCATGAGCAGCGCTTACCTCTACTGTTCTACTGCTTGTGTCCCTGGTGTTGTGCTGCCGGTAAGCTCTTGGGCTGTGTGTAGCCCAGCGCTTCTATGTTCTCAGCCAATCATAGCTGGCTGACATCACACATGATGTTAGCGGATTAAAAATGAGCGCTGTGATTAGTACAACATTCAAGTATCAATGTCAGCATACTCTGAATAGGTGAAACAACACTAGATACACAAGCAGTGAAACAGCAGAGGTTAACGCTGCTCATGACATCTGTATTTGGCATGACCACCCTGATGGTACTTATGGAAGAATCTTACCCCGGAATATGTACTTCCATGCAGAAACAGACCAAGTGACTCAGCTATACACAAAAATAAAGGAATTGGCAGCAGGTGCTCTCAACTCATGAGTCAAAATTTGAAATATTTTTCTGTAACAGAAGGCAGATTGCTGAAAGACTGAAGAACAGTCTAATAATTAGTGTCTTCAGGCCAAAGTGCAACATGGTGGAGATTCCTTGCAAGTATGTATTTTAGCAAATGGAGTTGGAATTTGGGTAGGATTAATGGGGTCCTCAAAGCTAAGAAATACAGTCAGATACTTAAAATCATGTAATTCCACCAGGGGGGTTTCTGATTGGCTCCAAATTAATTCTGTTTCAGGACAGATCATGTCCAAACATAAATCCAATACCAATTACATTTTTCTGGAAGTGATATGACCCCCATAGTGCTCTGATCTCAACAACAATCAAGTCTGTATGGGATTATATGAAGAGAGATATAAGAACGGTGGTAAATTCTTCAAGAGAATCAAACTTCTTGCCAAGTTCCTTCAAAAACTGAGTGAAAGGGTACCTTAGAGAATTAATACTGTTTTGAAGGCAAAAGGGAGTCACACCATATAATAAACTATAAACACTTCTGTTTTTGTCATTTTGCACCAGAGGGAAGAGAAAGAAACAACAAGAATTGTACACAATGAATGATTAGCCGATGATAGAAGATGCTCACCCACTACTACACTGTAGAGTAAAAACATAATTTTTCATAATCCATTTAGCGTAGGAAAATATACCCTTCAATATTAGTTTAAATACAAAAATAATAGTCATACTGATAATAACCAACTTAAAATATTTATAAAAAACCTTCAAATTTTACTGTGGATTTGACATAACATTGCTAAAATGAATATATGAGCTTTTGGTATATTGTTGGAATAAGAGGTAGCTAGGAAAGTTTGGTATTTTAGCCTCTATATTCACTTGTTTTATGTCACAAGGAATATATTTCAATTAGAATCTTTTTATTAAAAAGTTCCCCATATACAATTTGTTATGATGATGTAACTAAATGAAGTGTATATGTTGCTGAAACTAATCATTAACGTGATAAAGGGGAAAATGTGCTTCCTAAAAAACTAAATTGATGAGGTTTAGTAAATTTGTTAAAATGCCAGACTTTGATATGAGTGCTTTTCTACCTCTTCTACACTTAAAATTGTAATGGTGGCTGCCTAGTATCTTGGTATGTACAACCACACGAAGTGTATTTACTAAAGAAAATCCATTTTTGTAGCATGTTTAATCAGAAATTTCTTTTAAGCTGATGGATACGTATTTAATGTAAATTGCTTCAGTTCGATTACCATCATGAATAGGGGACCCCACAAATCAGCACTGCTATTTATATAAAAGTATTTCTCATTGTCTGATGCATTAAAACCTCCAATCTTTTGGCTCTCAACATGATTATGTGGCAGGAAGAACCACTTCATGATATCAAATTGCCCAGGTGCATCTCCTCTTTCATCAAAGAAGATGGTCTCTCCAGAAGAAGTGATAAAACTCACATTGTGTAGAAATGCATTGATCTAATATGGAAAGAAATTGTATTAATCTGATGTTTTATGATTTAAAAAATATTTAGAACATTTCATAAGTTTTTTAACAAAGAAAGTGTAATTCAATCATTTAAAGAACTATAGTGCCGATATAACTTACTTCACACATCCATATAAAACTCCGTTATACTAAGCCAATCGCTAACTGAAATAGTTTAAAAATTTTTAGTGAGAAAATAAAACTTGGCATTCGTTTCCCCTGTTAGTTTTCAGAAAATCCACCATTTTGTCCCACTTTCCTACTTGCAAGTTATGCTTTGTGGAATCAACAATCATGCTTGTTTACATTTCAGCAAGGCACGGAATGCAGGAGATTACAGAGGCTGGGGCTCTTGAAAGCTAACTTGTGTGCAGGTGTTAAGTAGTAAATAGGGCAAAAATATCCGGGGGAGGGTACCTTTTCATGGAAAACTGGCCGCTACACATCACAAACACATTTCCTGGTGTGGAAGTTTATCAGTGCTGCCTACTCAATCATTCTGCATCACATGTGACATATACTGAGGAGAAACACTTCTCACTAAGGTATAATACTGCATATGTAAAGATGTCATCTGAGTATAGTTTCCCTTTAATGCTGAAAGACACAAACAGACCTGGCTACAGTTTTAAACGTTATTCTTCCCAAGTAAAAATGTAAAAATAGAGTTAGGAAAGGATGAGTAACCCCAACATTACTGACATTCCAGTTGCTCCTACCCAGTACTTCTATAATGTTAATGGTAGCTTACAACTTCCTGCATCTTCTAGGGATCTCCAGCAGAGATATGCAGTGACATCTAATTTATAGGACATGCTTCCCACTTTCCAAAGACATCTTTCAATTAGTGTGGTGATTGGTGGAATCACAGAAAATTATGATTTTTAAAATAATATTGAGAAACATTTATGTAGCCAACACAAAAACAAAATAAAATACACCGTTTGTACATAATCTGAATGGAATCCAAAGGATAAGAGAATTAATTTACCACCTCATTACAGAAGTGACCAGAGTTAGAATAGGAGACAGTATTATAAAATGTAACCTTTATTAATTACATTAAAAAACAAAAACAATAATTAAAATAAATGAAATAAATTGAACCACAATATTTGTGAAAAAGGAGTATAGTAAGTATGGGAGATTATTACTGTGGCTCCCGCAAGTCAAATTTGACAATTAGACTTGAAAATCTCTTCCCTTCCCCCTTTCCAGATTTATTTGATCATTGACAACAAGCACCCAGCACCTTTATTGTTACTTTCAGTACATTGGGAATAGTAGTAGTGTATCCCACTTTTTCATAATTAATTTACCACCTCATTAGACCACACATGGAATACTGTGTGCAGTTTTGAACACCAGTGCAAAATAAAGATGTGGTTGAGCTTGAGCCGGTTCAAAGGCAGCTACTAAAATAATTAAAGGAATGAACAATATAAAGTACCAAGAAAGATTATCAAAACTGGGTTTGTTTAGTCTAGAAAAAAGAAGATTAAGGGGTGACCTAATAACTATGTATAAATATATTAGGGGTCAGTACAAAGATCTGTCTCACAATCTATTTATACCAAGAACTGTAAGTATAACAAGGGGGCATCCTCTACGTTTAGAAGAAAGAAAGTTTCTGCATCTACATAGAAGGGGATTTTTTACTGTAAGAAGAGTGAGGTTATGGAACTCTCTGCCTGAAGAAGTTGTTATGGTTAAATCCATTAAGGAGTTCAAAACTGGTTTGGATGCTAGTTAGGGATGCAGGTCCCACTTCAGACCACTCACTTCATATATAGGTAGAGGGTGGGGTCTAAGGTAGGTTTAAGACTTAGTTTATGGCCCCCAACCCCATAGCAGTGATCAATTTGGAGACCAAGGAAGGTGGTCAGTGTGTGTAACCGCTTCTAACTTAATGATACCCTCCACTTTGCAAAGTGCTATATGGAGGATGATAGTGGCAGTGTGAGGAGTGCCAGAACCCACCTTTTTATTTTATTATTTAAAACTGATTGTAAGAGGTATGGGTTTAAGAACATACCAGCCATGGCTCTGCTCCTATTTCCAAATGCTTTACTGTAGGTTGACCATAGTACAGATTATGGAGGGCATGAGCCAGTGCATAGACTGCAGTGTAAACTCTATATGTGATTCTGTAATCAGTGTTACCATACAATGACATCTCTACATCACTCATAGATTCATTTCCAGTACAATTCAAATATGCATTTTTATCCATATAATATTTAAAGCGCTTTGTATGTAAAAATAAGCAGTTGAATAAGTTACCCCATGTAATATCAGTTAAAAGATCTCTGGGGTATTTGGTAGGATTAAATGATATGGAAAATTCTTTAAAACCGGGAATCTCTCCTTCCTGGACTAATAGAGAAATAGTTCCATTTAAAACAGACATAATCTTCTTCCACTGTCGCATATGCATAAAATGTATCAAAAAAGAAGATGTAATCCAAAGTTTTGTTGGCATTTTATGTTTAGCAAATACGTACATAGTCATATACGTGAATTTGGAGCTGATAAACATGACAATAACATTAGCTGTAGTTTTCACAACTACCTGATTAAGATTTCTGATATAATGGTCATTCATGAGACGCAACTTAATAACAGCAGAGAAAGCCAAACACCCCCCATAACTGGCAAGTCCAGTGCTTATCCTCTTATGAGCTCTACGTCCGCTGTCATCATCAGATATAATGAGTCCGACCCATTTCCACTTGAAGTGGTTCAGTATCGCCACAATCCCATTAATTTCTGTTTCTTCAATGGGAATAGTTCTGTAGAATGATGGAAACTGTCTCCTGTCATTATAAATGGGGTCCGTGGAGCCATAACTGACCTTAAATATAATTAAAATACATTATAACCAGTTTTGTTCAATTCTTTCAAATTACAACCTGAGTTGAGTCTTTTCATGTAATTTTTTTGTTTAATTAAAGAAGATTGGTGAAACTTTCTTTAACTAAGTATGTCATTGTCTACTATTATTTCTCTCTCCAAAAATGTAATCATAGAAGTAGTTAGAGATGGGCAAATGGTTCTGGGTCAGTTTGTGAGCCAGTTTTGTACAGCCCAGCTGGTTTGTCCATGCTCAGATTTCAAAAGAACTTTGTGAAATTCAAAGTTTTGTAGGATTCAATGCTGTTTGTAAGTCTTTTGTTTAGGTTGTGGTTTTTGCATGATTTGTGACACCAAATGAAGTACTTAGAGTTTTGAAACACCAGCACACAGATACAGAAGTTCCAGAGAAAGATGGGAATTGCTTTCATCTCATTTAAAAATATATTTAAAAGACCACCCCTCATTTTTTAATATATCTGTCCAAGGTATTGATTTGGGCAGAGAGTATCCTGGCCCTCAATGTCAACTATGCTCATCACAAAGCAACCAGCTTTGCATGTTATGTAATAATACTGCCCTTTCTCATCTTCAATCCTTTTTTCTTTCTGCCCCCACATTTTTAATTGTACACCCCCTTTATCTTCACCAGGAATACTCCCTCTCAATGTTCAAAACCAAACTGAAGTCCTATCTTTCGAAGCACCAGCATTGATTTTTATCACTGAGTTTTATGCATGTATTTTAATTTGTCTTTAGTTATTCATGCTTAATATCTGTATTTATTGTCCTATTTATTTGTATTATTTATCTATGTCTCAGCACATTGTACAACTCCTATCGTCATTCCATCTGTGTATGTAAGTCTTCCTCCCACTTAGATTGTAAGCTCTATGGGGCAGGGACCTTGAACTTCTTGTGTTAACCAAAACCTAGCACTGAAAGTGAATTATCCTGTTGATATTTTACTTGTATTGTATAACACAGTTTTCCCAAGTCTGTATTGTATTTATATAGCTGAGTTGTACAGCACTGTGTAAATTTGTGGCACTTCATAAATAATATTATGCATACATACATACATACATTATACATACATTATACATACATACGTTTGTACATACATACAAACTAAAGAGTGAAATCATGCAGACAGAGTTATACAGGAGTATATCCAAGGCTATGTGATACAATATTTCAAAAGCCTTAATTAATTACATTTCACAAGAATTCTCTGTATAAAAATATAGTTGGCCTGTAATTTTTTTTTTGTTTTTTAAACATTTTTACATAGCACCACTTTACAGAGGTTTTTCATTCACTTTAGTCCTTGCAATCTAATTTCACACAAACATATACATGCGTATGTTTTTGGATTGTGGGAGGAAACCCATACGCAGGTGCGAGAAGAACATATAAATTCCATGTGGATGAAGTCCAGGGTGGAATTGAACCCAGAGCTGTAGGCAGCAGTATTAACAATGAGCCACCACACTACACAGGAATGTGAAACATTTCTTTTCGTTATTGGATTCTAGTTTTGATGGGATGCACTGGATCCACTGACTTACAGTAGATTAAGGATTTGCCTCTTAGATCAATGACAGAGTTGGAGATCAATACCTATAAAATTAGCTAAACAAATCATCCCTTTAACCACTTCAACATTGTTCAACAAGTGATATTCAACATGTTTTTGCTTCAGATATCCATGTGTCATTAGCCATAAAGTTAACTTTATATAGAACATCTATTATGCATAAAATAAAATAAATGTAGATGTGCACTGTATAGTTGATTATAGACCAATACAGTCCACAGTTTGCTTTAGAAGTTATTAGTAAAACTCTTTCAACATGAGGCTGTGCGTCCTCTCAAACGCAGAAATTGGAATCCCAATACAGCAAGAATTGTCTCTCCATGACAATCCAGCTTAATTTCAAGTAAGAAATGTGCCACTGGGCATGATTCCTACATTATTTGGGATAACGGTTGATTAATTTACAGTTAGATTTGCATTTATATTTTGTTAATTTTGCTTTAGTCCCCCAGAAATTTAGTTGCTTAGGGCAATGAAGCAGATAAAACCTAAAGGGTAAGATGTTTCCAATGTAGTGCATAATAACTTCTTGTCCAAGGTAGAAGAAGGTTGCTATTTTGGACCTGGTGATCCTAAACAACATCATTGATCATTGAGCTTAAATATTTAAGAGAATTCATGGGGAACAGTGTCCATAACATAATTTATTTTAATATTATTTTTTTTCTAAAATAAGAGTATATAGAATCAGTCAGTGTATCAAGAAAGTATAGTTCCTCAGGCCAACTCAAAATATTGTCAGAAGAAAAACTCACAAATAGATTTATTTTGATGTTATACTACAATACTGCTGTTTTTAGGAAATTCTTCTGGAAAACAAACCTAAAGAGAATAAAAAATATCTAAAAGGAAAGCGCAAACAACAATAGGCACATAGTGCTTTATCAAAAGTATAAAAAAAAATTTATATAGGTGGACCGAATCACCAATTCAGAATGAGAAGGTGAAAAGATTCAGGAAATGAACACCCCAGTGATCAAACTGTGTGTGAGAAAACTCACCAGAGGTATGTTTAATATAAGCATGTAACAGATGTAAATCCAGAAGTCAGAAAAGATCGATCATAATGAGAAGTCTCCAAAGGATTCTCCAAACAAATCAAGGACACGTCCTTTCCAAATACAAACGTACATCAACCATTCAGAATGTACAAGGATGGCATCACATCATGTGGAAACAACAGATATCCAAAGATAGTGTGATATTGTTTATTAATTAAAAATTAGAATAAAATGTAAGCAATGGCACTGACAAACAGACATTTAAAAATAGCATTTTTTTTGCAATGGTAACAGCTTCACTCTACGCGCATTTCTCCGCCCTGGGTAGGCAGCTTCCTCAGGAGTAATATTACCACTGTTTGTAACACTTAAATACATGATAATTGGCGCCAAAACTTGGCATTGGGGGAGTGCCCGTGTATCTCTATTAGCCAATGGACAGACAAGTTTAGTCCTATGTGCAGACATGATTAATTTAGCCTTGGATCATGAATAGTAAAAATAATAATGGGGTGACAGCACTACTTACTTAGATGTAAGTAAGTAACATGTGTTCCAACTAACCTTCCTTAATAAGGGTGTTCCCGGATTGGCTCAAAAATATAATGCTTGTTATGTGCTGCATCAGGCCAGGAAGGTTAGTTCTAACGCATGTGCGTTCCATTCTGATCTTGATGACGCACATCATGTACGCATCATCGATGCACCACATTGTGGATCCTTATGGCGTTCAGATACTTCTGGATTCCTGTGGAGCTGGTATTGTAACATTGGGATGCAAAAAGGTAGGTCCAATTCCAATTATAAAAAGGGGACAATTGGGGAACTACAGATCTGTAAATTTGATATCTATGGTGGAAAATATATCAGGGAATTTGTAAAAGAAGAACTAAAGTCTCATTATAAATCCCATTTGTTCCTTTAACCTACGTAGCAGCAACACAATAAAACCACAATAGTTCCCTTCCATTCTACCTATTCCATTATTTCTACTTCTTCTGCAAACTTTATTTCACAAGTATGTGGCTGCCTTTGTAGAATTTCAGCTACACCTCTTGCTGAGAAAGCTGTTGTCTTTGACATTGGCTTCTTTAATGGCACATGTATACCTCATTAATATTCACAGTTTAATGGACCATGTGACATTCTCCAGCCACTCAAACACTGTGGACCTTATTGAGTATAGTCTGAATATGAAAATTCAGTTCTCATCACCAAACTAGTTGCAAATGTACTTTTCCTTAGTCATGAAGCTCCGGATTAGACTGGTTGAACAAGCAGGCAGTGATGAACACTGTCAGATGCACTGTGTGGAGTACGCAGGTGAATAGAAGTAGGATGCAAAGTCATGCAAATTGATGTGAATTTCTCCAGTGAAGAGCAGTGATCCCACCCTCACAGTATCTGTATAAAATAATACATCTATTTCTATGTCACCTTGTCCCTAAGTCATGTTAACATTTAGTCACGGTTGCCATGATCACTTTTGATGAAATAGTCACCTTAAGTCACACTGGAGCCACACCTTTGACAGACTCAATCACTTGCTGAATAGTCAGAAAAATAAATAAAACCTGTGTGAACACAAAGTAATGCAAACTGCTCTATAAGATTATGACTATCATAGTGGCCAGAATTAAACATGTCTTTTTCATATCAGAGTTTGCTCAATAAGTGAACATGGGGAACACAACTTTTTAAAGGCCTTTATTCAGTAAGGCCCTATGTGTGATGATGTGTCAGGGTTCATTAATGAGGATCCAATATGGCGACCATGAGATAAAAACACCAGTGGTTCTATAAAATAGTACTGTAGACAAAAAGTACTAATTTGCTGCTTCATAACATTTCATTTCAGACTGACGCACCTTTTACTTTCAGCATACCATTCATGGTTAGGGTACAAGAGTTCTTTTTTAAGGTAGTATACTGAGGATTTTGTTTTCAAGGGGGTTATCATAAGTATAATTCACATTGGTTTTATGAAAGACAGATCCTAATGTCTTAATAATAATGTACGTTTGTACTTTCTTTTTGAGTGGTCTGCTAGACAGAGATTGTGCAGTAGATGTGGACTACTTAGAGTTTTCCAGGGTTTTCTAATTAAGTGCCAAATAAGAGATCATTGTATAAACCAAGATCTGATTTTAACATTTCTATATGTAGACAGGTAGATAACTCTATATGTAGACAGGTAGATAACTACACATAGACAGGTGGATAACTCTATATGTAGACAGGTAAATAATTATGCACATAGACAGGTGGATAACTCTATATATATAGACATGTAGATAACTCTATATGTAGACAGGTAGATAACTCTATATGTAGAAAGGTAGATAACTCTATATGTAGACAGGTAGATAACTCTATATGTAGACAGGTAGATAATTCTATACATAGAAAGGTAGATAACTACACATAGACAGGTAGATAACTCTATATGTAGACAGGTAGATAACTCTATACATAGACAGGTAGATAACTCTATACATAGACAGGTAGATAACTCTATATGTAGACAGGTAAATAATTTAGTACGTAGACAGGTAGATAACTCTATATGTAGACAGGTAGATAACTCTATACGTAGACAGGTAGATAACTCTATATGTAGACAGGTAGATAACTCTATATGTAGACAGGTAGATAACTACACATAGACAGGTGGATAACTCTATATGTAGACAGGTAGATAACTCTATATGTAGACAGGTAGATAACTCTATATGTAGACAGGTAGATAACTCTATATGTAGACAGGTAGATAACTACACATAGACAGGTGGATAACTCTATATGTAGACAGGTAGATAACTCTATATGTAGACAGGTAGATAATTATGTACATAGACAGGTGGATAACTCTATACATAGACAGGTAGATAACTCTATATGTAGACAGGTAAATAATTTAGTACGTAGACAGGTAGATAACTCTATATGTAGACAGGTAGATAACTCTATATGTAGACTGGTAGATAACTACACATAGACAGGTGGATAACTCTATATGTAGACAGGTAGATAACTCTA